>PVLA01009222.1:57645-78162 GCA_004027455.1 Hydrochoerus hydrochaeris
GTAGATCTGTTTGGGTTGTAGCTGGCTGGAGTTCTATATGCCTCATTTATCTGAACTTCACTTCCGTTACCTATGTTTGGGAAGTTTTCCTTAATTATTTCTGTGAATAGACTTTTTATTTCATTTGTATTTGTTGCTGCATCTTCATTCACATATTTTATTCTTAGGTTATAAATCCTCTTGTCATCTTCTAGCCTTTCTGTCGTTGCTTCCTGGCTCCTTGTTATTTTTAAGAGATGCTCCCTTTCATGATCATACTTTGCAAATCTATCTTCAAGTTTTGCAAGTTTGTCTTTAGTTTCTGTTAAAAGGTTTTGCCAGGTTTCAATGGAGTTTTTAATTTCCTGATATTCTCTTTGGATCTGTTTCATATATTCTAGATTTTGTTTATATTCTTCATCAAAGGCTTTTCTCCTTTCTCTGGGTTCCTTTATTCTTTCATTTGTGCCTACTTGAGGATTATCCAGGACTTCCTTTATTAATCTTCTTCTATCTTGCTTCACCTGAGTTAGAATTTCAGATTTAAATTCGACAATGAGGTCACAGATGTATATCTTTATTTCTGATGAGGCTGTCTCTGGCATTACAGGTTTGCTGCTCTCAACCTCCTCAGCATTTACCTCGGTTGGACTCACTTTCCCTGGTTCCACAGTTGGGGACCTTTTGCTGTTTCTCTGTCTTGTCATGTTTCTGGCCCCCTTCAGACAGGTGGGTGGTGGAGGTCTCTGGGCCTTTCACATTGTTTACAGTTTTTCTGCAGCTCACTTGCTAGGGAAGTACCGCCCCCCGAGTCTGCTGCAGATCTGTGAGTTGCAGGCTGAGAGCTGGCTCCTCCCCCTACACAAGTCAACCAGTTTATGCTTCAACAAGTTTGTGTGTTCCCTGGGGATGCTGCTGGCCCATAAAAGCCTTGTCCCTGGCTACTGGGTTTCAACCAGGGGCATGGACCTGCCCGAGCAGATCCCACCAATCTGCTTTGGAGTAGGAGTCATCAGCAGATGCTGCCTCCGGTTTGATTCAAGCCAGCCCTTCCCAACTCCAAAATGTCACCCAGGCAGTCCTCCCAGTTTGGGGGTTCCAGTTCCCATCACTCACCAAAGTTCGTGCAGCTTGACTGGCTGTTTCCACTCCCATCTCAGGGCCTCCTCCAGCGAAGGGTCTGGAGCTCACCAATCCCGGCTCTCAGCAGGGCCGCGATCTCAGCTCTATCGTGAGTCACCTGACTTTAAGATGGGCCAGTACAGCAATCAGGGCTTACCCAGCTCCAGCCCTCTGTCTATGCTTCTTTTTCTTCTTTTTTCTTTTTTTTTTCTTTTTCTTTTTCCTCGGTTTCTTCCTGGGTCATGAGAACTCCTCTCCTTTTGTCTGGCTTTCTCCATGTTGCCAGATTCCAGCATCTGAGTTGTTTTTATTTCTTTTTCCTCAGAGAGGCTCTCTTATCATGCCACCCCTCAGTCAGCCATCTTGCAATCTATCCACATTTACTTTTTTTATGGTACTCTAAATCAAACTCAGGATCTTGAGTTTGCCAGGTAAGCAAATGTACCACTGAGGTATATCCCTGGCCCCCACATTTACTTTTGAAAGTAGAATAACATAAAAATGTGATCATGCTAAGGAGAAAAACCGGTTAAGGAAGTTATCTAGTGGAAATTCTGTGTATCTTAAATGTAAACTTCCAGAGAGAAGGGCTAAATGAAGAGTATAAAGTTTATTTTGAACAGAAAGAAATTTTGCAAATGAATTTGGACTATAAATTAATTTTCCATGCTAACTATTCCAAATTTTGTTGATTTACTTATTTGTGGCTAAAAAATTAATGAAAACTTCAATTGCTCTCCTGTGTCTCTGACACTTTGGAATGTAAAGTACATGTGTTTCGTTTATGTGTATGTGTGTATAATAGGGCTGATAGAGATAAACTTATCACTTTAAAAATTTTCATTTCCTGACTATATTCATTAAAAATTTTCATACTAATTTCATACTCTTTAGAAGTTCTTTTAGTTTGTATTATCTGACTTGCCCACATGAATAATTTGTATGATGAGTCCATTTTCCAATGTATACTATGTGTGCTTTGGTAAAAACAAATTCTTTAAGATTTTAATACCCATTTCTTTTTTCAATTCCACTCATATGACAGTCATGAAAATTACAGATTAACTTAAAATATGTTTGAATGTGATATTAATTTATCATCATAGTATGCATGAAGATTTACTCTTTAATATAAAGATCAAAACCTTTTCAGTTCTTCATGAACATGCATAGCACTTTTATGGATTAAAAACTGGTGGTCAACTTAATGCCAGCTGGATTACATCAGCATGGTGCTGGGCTTAGCTGTTGACAGCATAAATAGAGACGTGGAGAAGGAAAGGCTAGGCATTGGTGCTTTAATGCGTTGAGGCATTGTGTTTTCTCCTACATGTTGCTATTTGAGCCTTTAGGTTCTCCTGGAGAAGCTATGGTCCTCATATGGAGCATTGCTTCCTGGTTCTGGAGAGAAAGACATGTGGCACTTGGTCTCCAGGATGAACTCGTCATGCGGGCTTCCTGGCATGTACTCGACTAGGCCTGTTGTTGTCGGAGCTCGGGGCCTCCGTGTTGTTGAGGATGGCTGTAGTGCTTTTCAGGACAGCCCTGGTCTTTGTTGTAAGTGTGACTTTTCCACTCCAGTGTAGAATGCTCATCCTACCACACCCTTCATCCTACCACACTCCACCCTGCTGGCATAGACTTCCAAGATTCCACCACTGACCTTTGGGCCTTCCCAGCACTGATTCATAAAAGAAACTGGCATGAGTCCTTGTGGCTCTAGACCTCCAGTTGGAATAGTTGGAGGCATCATCATGAGCTCTGGGTCTTCATCTGAACTCATGTGGGATATTGCTGTGGGATTCAGGCCCTTGGATGAATATTCTATGTCTTTAGTATTGTGGATAGATTTCCTGCATTTTCTTGTGTTAATGCTGGATGATCATTGTAAAAAAATATTATTAATTCCATGTCCTGATTCTAATAATTCTCTGCACAAAGCCTTACTACAACAAGTGTCCTTGTGAGTTTTGTAAAAATAATAATCATATAATGTGATTAAACTTTGTGATTCTTAAAAAATGATTTAATTTGTCTTTCTTGATATTAATCCTGAATGATAGCCTTTCCCACTTTTAAATTATTAAATCAATACCAGAGAGAAAAAGAAAATAAAGTGAACAACTTGCACACCATTTAACCTACAATAAGATTACTGAAGTTGGCTTTTGTTGGAGTCAATGGCATTATTTTGTATTAAACAAACAAATGAATCAACAAAGAAAGCCAAAGAAACAGACTCTCAACTTCATGAACTTCAACATTGGGTCACAAGGGGCATATGTTTTTCCTTTTATCCTCTACTCCAGTGACTCTTAAGGATCCATTTCCTTTCCATTTACAAGTTATCTAGAAATACTGCTTTTGCAGGGTGACCAAACATTAATCTCTCTCAATCCATGGCTTCTACAACTCTTGACAGTTCTGAACTTCAGGAAAATGAAAAACAGAGAGCTTTAGACCATTAGAACAAATATTCCATAATGTAGCAAGGCAGAAACTTTCTTGAAGCCACAAAAAGAAAATATATTTGGTAGCTGTGTATTCTTGGAAATACAGTTTTGGTTTGCTGTTGGGCATCCTGACTCAGAATTTCTATTTTGAGGAGGTGCACCTTATAGAAGTAGCTGAGAGATACCCATTGGACCAATACAAGGAAGGAGATAATATCTTAACTGCAAGGTGATGCTGGGCAGAACTGATGGTCTCACCTGAGAGGTAGGTGAGGGAAGGTGCGGCAATTAACCGATGTTTGTGTTGCTATAAAGAATGCTCATACATATTTTATTTATCTGTAATAAGGAAAAGAAAACTACTAGCCTGAAAAAACAAGTTGCATAGATAAGGAGAAAATCAGTGATTTTTAAAATTCATTGTTTAAAGTCTAGTTTATTATTTAAGGAAGCAATTTGAACATATAAGACTAATTACTTCTAAGAAGCAAAATGAAAACTCTGAGAAGTGTAAGGGGAAATGAAAATACATTAGGAAGAAATTAAATATTTTTTCAGTGTACCTAAAATTTAATAGTACAATTAAATTCATACTAAAAGTGGACAAAATGTATTTCATATACTCAAAATTACAGAAAAAATACAACACAAAACTTGAAAGTTACAATGAATTAAGAAAAATATCAAAGTAAAGAATACAAGAATAGAAAAGAAAAAATGACTTAAAAGTCTAGATAATCTAGAATTACTGGGAGAACATTTGTGTGTAAGTGGGGGTGTGCCTGTGTGTGTGTGTGTGTGTGTATGTGTGTAGTATTGGGAGTAAGGAAAGTGGGAAGTGTGATAAAACTGGTCTAAGTTATAGGAGTTTTCATTAACAAGTTTTTTTTTTAATTTTTAAAAATATGATAATACTCAAGTATGTATTTCTACCTTTTTTAAGGAACTAAAAATTACCACAGAATGAAAAGCAGACAAAAACAAAATTACAGTTTACACTGAATTCTTGCCCTCCCCTCCAATGTCATTATTTTGATGATATAATGAGGTGAATTCCTTAAGAAGTAACTATAAATGGATGAAATCATGAAGGGAATACACTTATGAATGTGGTAAGTGTCCATGTAAAAATGACAAGATAGCTTGTCTCCTCTGTCTCATGTCAGAAAACTTCCACTATGAGATGCTGTCATTTTGCAAATGACAAAAGTGCTCTTATTAGCACCTGGCACTGCTGGCATTCTAGTCTCAGGCTTTCAGCCTCAAGAATTGTAAAAAGTGGAAATATTTTGTTATGCATGTTATTTACTCTCTTGAATTCTGTTTTAGTGCCATGAATGGATTAAGATAGGTAAGAAACAAAACCATTATATGCTGTACTTAGAAGTTAAACTGTAACCAAATAAGAAAGAAAAGCAGAATAAAAAAAAACAGTATTTGTGTTTAAGGAATATGCAAAAACAGCAAACCATGGAGGTCACAAGTGTATGTAGATTTGCAGTTCTAAGCAGAAAAATGAAGCAATTATATGTTGATAAGACATGCAATTTATTTCATTATAGAATTAATCAATGGAAATGATAAATTTTTATTACATATTACAGAAGGCTAAATTCTAAGAAAACCTCAGTGACTTTCAGGATGAGGAAAACCCAAATATGATGAAGTATCATTTTCATTCATTATAGGTTAAATTACAAATATAGAATCATAAAGTAATTATAGTACCAAATGATTTGATTCTAAAATTCAGTGATCCTAGCAAAAGATTTTGACTCTTTTTTGAGAGAGAACAGGCTTGAGAGAACCTAGACTGATAAAGTTCTCAGTTGCTGCCATATAGTAAAGAATGAGAGAGGCCACCAATATGTACAATCAATCCTTATTTGACAGTCAATAAGGAGTCAGGGACCTCTGTCCTAAAAATGCAGGCAACTGAACAAACGCAGTGACAGCCTGAACGAGTGTGGAACTGGGTTATCCTCCATAGTGTTCAGAAAGTACTGCTGTCTAGTTAACACTCTAATTCAGTCTTATAAGATCCTGAGCTGAGGACCACACTGCATCATTCATAATACCCTGATCTGCTAAGCTTTGGGATAATTTATGGATTTTTTTTCAGTTACTCAGTTTGTGCTGTTTGTTTCAGACAAATAGAGAGTTGCTACACACAGAAATAAACTATGCTAGATGACTGAACTAAGAATTGAACAAAGCCAGCAAATTATTGGTGCATAAATAAGAAAAGGAAGAGAATCTTGAGACATTATGCAACAAAAGAATCAGAGATAATTACAACTTACCAAAGTACAATTCACTAAAAATAGAACCCTTTATGAACATTACTAATTGGTCATATCATCCTCCTTTAAGTTAATGGTACTAAAATTAGAAAAGTACCTACCTAACAGAACAGTGCATGATATGACATTTTGAGTGAAGATTCTCTCTAGAAGGATTTCAAAGGGTTTTCATCACTAACAAAAAACAAGATTATAAAGTGAAGTTTTTGGATTCTTAGAACAAATAAATATTTTACAACTCCTGAATATGGTCAAAAAATCTATAAAAGTAACTTTAATCTTTTAATCTACATCACCTTTTCCTCCTGTATGGTGCTATGTCATATAAAATGAAACTGTAGCACTAGAAGTGTGTTAAAGTGTATATTGAAAAATTCTGTCAGAAAAAAAAAATTCAAAGCCATAGTCATAGCTATTGACTTTGGAACAGTTTTAAATTTTTGGTGGATCACTCTAAAAATTTACATATTGTATAATATTAGGAAACTTAATAATAACAGGATGTGAAGGAATAGAAATATAAAAGCTACTCTAGATCATTAAGAAAATGTTTATAAATTTCAGCCAGAAGGAATCGTATATAACATTTTATATCAATATTAAATAAAAATAGAAATTTGGAGCAAAAAAAGCATAAAATCATTAAAAGCAAAGAAATCTCAAACCATAGATAAAATGATCAAAGGAAAAATTATATTTTATTTAGAAATTTATTTCACCTAATTTATGAAACTGAAAATTTTCAACATGTGGAAATATAATTTTTTGATTAAAATAATACATGTATTATAATATGCAATACATTTTAAAATTTGTTTAAATGAGCATAAAATAAAATAGAAAGGAACTGAAATGTACCTAAAGAAACAAGAAGTATTACTGATAAATTTAGATTAAAAATATGTGAAAAGGGGAGTGAATTATGAGAGCCATAGGTAGTTACAAAACATTTCAGAAAATAGAGAAACCACAAATTGTCAGGAAATAATAAACACAATATATAATATAGCTATATAAAGAAAAAATAAGAAAGAAATAAAGAAACACAATACTCATTTATAGCATAGAATTTTAGAAGTAAAAGTAAATGAAAATAAGGTGAAATGTTTTAAGATTACAAGAGTGATCTACTCCCTCTTCAATTACTCATACATATATGCAGTATTTTTTTATGCTACATAGATGACAATTACATAAAAATACAGACGTGCCTTGCTTCAGGAACTTAATTCTTTCCAGAATTCTGGTCAAAAGCTGAATTGGACAAGAATCAAATCAAATTTTCCCATGAGGTCGACACTAAACCATCGAATTTGATTCGGTTCTTGTTCAGTTCGGTTTGCAGCCAGAATCATGCAAAAAATTAAGTTCATAAAATGAGGTACCAGTGTACTTTGTGTTTATTTGGTGAAATGGGTAATATGCTAGGACTCTAAATTGCACATAAAAACAAACAAAACATAAAACCCAAGAACTCGTCAACACAATTTTGTTTAAAAAAATAAAAATTTATTTTCTCATGTAACTTATATGTTGATGGATAGGTCTAATTTATGATTCCTTCAGTGTAGGGATTTATGTCAGCAGTTTATATCCCTAGAGTTCCTAGTTTCACTTCTAATTCAGATCTTGTCTTAATTTTCCCCAATGTCCTTTCTACAGCATCATATTTACTTAAAGTAGTTTTTTTGTATTTCATATATAATAATTTTATTTCAGACACTTAGAAAATCTGATTTGCTACTTCCCAATCAATTCTTTTTTAAGGCAGAAAAAATAATCTTGTTGCTTTGCTCTGAAAAATTTAGCCAAATAATCAGCTAAGAAAACTATATATATATATGAGATTTACCAACTTGACATCTTAGATTGTCTATGAATCAATCATTCTTTATGATCATGTAAGTATAAATAAAGAAATAATATATTGACAGAATTTATGAAGGTTAAACATTGGCTTTTTTTCTCCTTTCTCCCCCTGCCTTCTCTTTCTATTGTTAGTCAGGTGTGGTTAATTTGTCCATGACGACCTTGAATTTACAATCTCTTGCTTACACATCTGGAGAACAGCTGGGATTATGAAAGGGCATCACTGCAGCTGACTTCTTTAAATATGCATTAGAGGTTTGCAGATTAGATCTCCCACAGCCCCCATCTCTGTATCATAAAATGGTGGGAGCTTGGTGTATGCGTTTTACAAATTTAAATTTTAAAGTTTGAATTATTGGAGTTCATTTTAAAACAAATATTTATTTCCCATTTGTTGAGTAAGAGAAAAGTAGATGTGTTAAAACCAGAAAAAGCAATTGCACCCTATCACCAGTGTATCCCTAATGTTTGTATACCACTCCGTTTAACATTTTTTTTTAATTTTAAACTTCTTTTAGAAAACTATATATGAAATAAATTAAAACCATTCAAAGGGAATATAGAGGACTTTGCTGTAAGAGTTTATAAAACATTAATGAAATTCTTTCTGCAGAGAGTGATTATTGTCTAAATTACTACACATGTAGTACTTTTAATTTAATAAATTACACTGAGGCAAATTAAAATGGTAATTTTCTGCTTTTTCTGGCAGCCTTCAGACTTGCAAGATCACAAAACATAAGAATTACCTGAAGGGAAAATTAAAATAGATATTCCTGGGCTTTTTGTTTTTCTAGAAATTCAGACTACATTGGTGGGAAGTAGTGAATTTCCTTACTTCACTAAAGTTCTCTTTATTTCACCAGGTTAATCTGTAACTGCTAATAGACTGGAGTTTTGAAGGACAGATTCAGTGTAGAAAGCAGAAAGATGTACTTTTCATCTGCTCTGATTTGAAAGAGTATCCTAACTTTCCCATCATTTGTTTAATTTCATTTAGTAAAAGAGTTATATGACTAAAAAAAGTTGTTTGAATACTACTTTGTTGTTTCATCTTAGCTAGGAAGAAAGAAGCCAGATATCTATCTTTACTGAAAGCCCTCAGGTGTTATCATACTTACTTAAAAATCAAGGCTGGAATTTAATGATAGATCAATGCACATTTTGCCATATTCAAAACTAGAAAATTAGTATTATTAACAAATTTTTAAATGTTGTCTAAAACTTGAAGAAACAAAGTACTGAACAATTAATAGGAAAACCCTTTTTGTTTTCATGTCTTGTTGGAGAAATAGCAATAAAATTGGACTTGATAATGTAAAGAAAACAGTAGAATTTTTAGTTTTTAGGATGTAGAAACCAGTAAAGGAATGTCACTTGCTATCAATTAACAAAAATAAATAACCTTTAAAATCACATTTTCTCCTAAAACCGTTCAAAAGCCACAGCTAAAAAGTGACTAAGTAAATTGAGTTACAAAAACATAACAACATCTTAATGGAAGGAAAATGATATATAACGTTTCTTTTACTTTAACAGATCGTTGAAAAACAGGCAGGCCCCATGCAAGGAAAGAAGGAGAAATTAGCTAAAATGTAAACAAATTCTTAAGGTCCTCCTGAGTGTTTAACTTGGTAGTTTTGAAACTGGCAACTCAAGGAGCAAGACAGTCTTCATACACTCACTGTCTCTACTCCTCACTTCTCCAAAGGTACTCAGGAGAAAGATTAGGGAAGCCGGGAAGTTGGTGCGGGTCCTCCTTGGGGGCTGGAGAAGGAGGCAAGGCTGAGTACCTGGCCTTGGGGGATGGACATTGAGCGCTACCTGCTTCTGACCTGCTCTAACGTGGAGCAGAGACTTGATGGCGTTGCGGGTGTGCAGCAAACACTCTGCAGAGCCAAAGCTACGATTCCCTGCTTTTGGGGTGGTTACAAACAAAATTCTCTACCAAGAAGGAAGATACTCTTTTTAATTGTTCAGAAGCTCCATCCGGCAACTTTTGGGAGAAATTCAGGGAACTCTTCTGCCCAAGAATACTACATACACCAGGCAGCAATTAGCTCCCATTGGAAGAATAGCAAGCATGCTAAGAAAGCTCCTCAGGTGTAAAGGCTTTAAAAAGACCAAAGTGTTCCAGAAGAACAGAAGCTTCACTACCCCCACTGAGTTAAGAAAAAAACAAAAACAGTTTACTACTCAGACCGGAATACAGAGAGGGGAGACTCTTCCTCAGTGGTACCCATATGTAGAGACTGCTAAAAATTTGAGGTTAAAGCAAGAGCCCTAAAAAAAAAAAAAAAAAAAAAGTCTAGATTCCAAAGGCACATTCTAAACACCAGTTAATAACAGGGCTGCTGAGAAACTGAAGGTCGTGGTGCACTAACAGAAAGGATAGAAAGAACAGAATGAGAATCTGGTTAAATCGTTATTTTCAGGCAACTTGTTTCGACAGAGGAAGAGGCTGTCTGCTTCCTGACACAAATAACACCTAATGCGATAATTTCTGTTCTACGATTAAATGTCGATGTTCAATCAGAAACTGTGAGATTCAGAAAAAAAATATGAAGGAATAAAGAAAGCATTCCAAGCAATTGGATTTAGAGAGGCAGAAGTCAGAACTGTTAAATAAGGACTTTAAACTCACCACGAAAAAAATATGTAAAAAGATGGGAAGAAAAGGTGATGAAAATAAAATACACAGGAAAATAAAAACAAACATCTTGAAGTCTGATTGAAGGACCACTTTAAAGGTAGACATGATAGAGCATCATTAAGAAGTTCTGTATGGACGTAGATATGGTAGAAAATACATTGTTGTCTATCAAACCTATCATTTATCTACAGTATAAACGTGATTAACTACAGGCTATTTCCCTATTTCCTAGTTTTTCTGTTTTGCCTCTGATTTGGTGATATCTTAACACTTCAGATTCCACTATTCACTCTTTTACTCTCATGTATTTTTTCTGCAACTTTAGGATATGCCAAACAATTTGTCATTTAAATAAGTATATTATTGTCATTTCAATAAGTAAATTACAATGGTAATTTAAATGTTAGTGTTCATCTCCAAAATTCTGTTTAGATATGTAACAAGGATTCTAGGGACAGAGAAGATTGCCTTGCAGAACTTGACAAGGTTTTTTCAAAAATTTACTCAATTTAAGGCAGAACTGACTCATGCTCTTCCATCAGAACTGTTGCATCAATTTGCTTGCTTATCTACTTGCATGAGCTTTAATTTTTAAGGATAGGGTCATTATTTCCTTCATATTCATATCAGCAATACCTAGGGCATTATGAAGCCTATAATAGACAGGTAATAAATTCGTGCTGAATGAATGCATGAGTGAATAGATGAATGAAAATGTTGCCTGTGGTTTGACTGAAGTCTTTACCATTATCTTCCTGTTTTTATTTTGCCTCAACAGAATTTAAGCATCTGTTGCTGAGCTAAAAAAAATGGCTGATAAGCAGGTACAATACGGAGCCTCATTCCGCTATGTTCTGCAGGTCCTAGCAGAGAACACTTCCTTTAATATCACAGTCATTCACATTTTAATTTTTTTTAATCTGACCAACATGATGGAAAGTATTCAGTGTAATAGCTCTATTTTTTACTTCCATCAGTACCTTATTAAGCTTTGATTTGCTTAGATGCCATTTACTCTAATGCTGATGAAGCTTCTCTTTATGAGCCCTTCCTATTATCCATTTATGTTTATATAGGTGTTCATGGAGGTAAGTTATTATTTGGTGATAAAACAGGACTATTTTTTCTGTATCTAATACATATTTTATTTTATTAATCTAAGTGTTACATTCTTGAATATGAATTTCTTTCTATTTTCCTTTAAAAGAAGCAGTGTTTTGAAGGGCTTACACTCAGAATGATGAGCATTTAATGAAAATATGGAGCACATGTAATGATATAGCACTATAAGATTGAAGTTTAGAATCTCTTTCCAGTTGAATTATGTTGGAATTTGCAATTATGATACTAAAGGTACCCATGAATATCATTGTAGTTAAACTTTATTACCAGACTTGCAGTTTAGCTCTGTGCCTTGAGTAGACAAACGCAGTATTGATCAGCTTCCTATTAGAAAACCTATTCCGATTCAGTTTACTTTTCTAAGAAGCTTTATAATAATAAAGTAAGTTTTGTTTGCCTACTCCTCCTTAAGTGTCTAAATACCTCAGATAAATATTCATAATTAATTAATTTAATTGATCATTGCATAAAATAACAAAACCTATTATAAGAAGTTGCATAAAGTAGTACAAAAACAAATTTAATACTTTTCAAAGGAGCTTTTATAATGTATTAATACATTCACTGAGTTTCAGCAGCATAACATTAAAATAAATTTTATTCTTTTTCAGAATATATTATATATTTTCATGTATAATGAATAATTTAACAAATGCCAATTGAATTGTCAATGTTTTATATATAAATTTATGTATATAAAATAATAAAACTTCTCTTCCAGTTTTCATTTATTCTGGAGTTCCTGTATGCACATTTGCATGGGAGTCAAATAACATTATTTCTTAAGGTTTATCTCTAAAACTAATGCTTAGAAATGCATATTTGAGAAATAATCCAGCTTGGATATTGGTAGCTTATTTAAAAGAGATTGAAACTATTTTAATGTAATAAGGTTTTGATAGCATACCAGTGGGGATATCAAAATCAAACTTATGAAGATTTAAAAATCTCATAAATTTTTATTTGAAAATACATGAAAATCAACCATGAATTTGGATATTGTGGAAAAAACCCTGCTAATTATTAATAATTTATATCTATCTTATTGAAGATTAAAAATATTGAATGCCTATGATCACTGTGACTCATTTACATGCTTGTATATATTCAGGGACAACCTCTATTATTTTAGTTAATACTATTGAACATTCACTCCAACTCTCAAAACATTCTACAAAGAGTATTAAAATTCTATGAATCAGACTAAATAATATTACAAAGTACTTTCTACAATCCAAGTTTCTTAGATCAAGATAGGTGGTTCTTGGGAAATTTATTCAGTCACCATTTCTAATCTTTCTCCAAGGTATTCTTTTCTCTGTAGGTCTGCACGTCCATCCTTAGACTGCTGTCAGTTGTTATAGAGTGCTTCCTGGGTGTTCTGGGTATGGATTCCTTTCCCTGTTGTCCTGGTTCAGCCTCACTCTCAGGTCACACTATGTCTCCAAATCTCACTAATAGGATTTTTTCAGTGACCATGGTCTTTCTCTAGCAGCTGGGCATATCTTATGGTATAGGTTTAGAACAATTTTCTTACTTTATTCAAAGACAAATGATTTTTTTCCCCTACTCCTTATGCACAGCCATAAACTCTCCCCCTTTCTCTGGGGATTGTAGGATAATATTCTCTCTCCCCAGCAGTGTAAGACTTTATCTTTCCCATTAGGCACAATGGATCAGGTATTCTCTGTTGTCTTTTCCACAGTGTTATGTTAAATATTGTGGAAAGAATGTTGAGTGGGTGCAAATTCTTTGTGTCTACATCATCAAGATCTTTCTTATAATCACACTATCATTTAGTGATTTTTTAAGCATTTTTCTCTGAGTTCTTCCTGGATTATTACTCACCCTGGACGACTATACTGACTTCTGAGCTCAGTAAGATTGACCTTGGAGCTGTCTTTCCTTAGATCTCTGGTTAATTGGTTACCCTTTGACCTTCACTCTGTATGGGGTTAAGAAATTACCATTTTTGTGGATTATTTGAGGCATTTCCAGCTTTCTACTCCCATGTGGAAGCTAGAAGTTCTGTAATTATGTTTGACTTAGTAAATTCAGTGAATTTATTGTGTAAACCATAATTTGATGCCAGAAGAATTTACTTTCAACTTTATTGTCTTTCACTTCAACAGCTATGACTCTTAGAATATAGTTTATTTCAAAACATTTCACGGTTTAAAAAAGAAAAAGATGATATTTATTAAATTATATGTCTAAAAAATTTCAAGATAATTTTATTTTAGTCACTCCTTCATCTGGCTCCTATCTGATAAAAATACATTATTAGCTCCTTGTTGTTGGCTCCAAGTTTTCTGCATTGGTTGCATTTCCAAAGGCATTATTCTCTTATTGGGCATAAATATTGTCAGCCAAATGTACTACATTTCACATAAATTTATGTGCAGCTCCAAAGAAGGCACATTTTAGTAGTTTTTAGTAAAGTCCTTATGCTCACTGACATTGAGTTACATGTTAAATTCAGTAAAATTATCTTGTCCAAGGAACAGAATATTCCTGAGAACTCAAGTGAAAGTCAGTCATTTCTTCAGAAATGAATCAGCTGATAATGAGAGAGGAGTAGATTCACAACTGTTTTTTATTTAAATAAAAAAAAATGCAAAGGGGTGGTTTATAACCAAAAAGATGAACCACATTTCTCTTGGAACTCCTGTAGTACTTCTGCATAAGTGATACAATCAATATGCTATGACTTATATTATTATCACAATTTTCATTGCTTATGATCTACTAATAACACCAATGTGCTACACCATAGAATTTTTCCAGATTAGCCTTAAATCAATAAACACTGAGACTTTAGAAATATTACTATGTGATACACTGTACTCTAAGACTTGTAATGTACCTATTAAAGGTTATCAATTAAATTTTTGTTTCCTTTTAATAACTTAATTATATTTAACCTTTCTGAGATTATTTGTGTGTGTAATTTCTTGCTCATTTATTGTTATTATTGTTTTAAAATATAGTCTCTAATTTTTTTCAGAGTTCACCAATCTTTATATGTGATATACAAACATGGTACACAAAATTATTTTCTCTGATTTATTTAATTTCCTTTGGAAAACCAATAAGGAAGATTTCTATACAGTGTGGTGGTTAGGGTAGAGTATCAACTGGATTGGCATTGGGATCTGCTGGGCAATTGGCTTGGTATATTTTTGTGAGTCTCTTGGTGGGTCATGCAGATATGGCCTTGTGTTTGTATGTATCCCTTTACCCCTCTATTTTAGTTTTGCTCCTATGCTTTGTTTTCTGGCAGTTGTGAAATATGCAACTTTGTTTTGCCACAGCCTTCTTTATGATTTCTTTGCTCTGGAGTTAACTTGCCATGGACTGAATCACCTGAAACCGTGAGCCACAATATACTCCTTTTTCTGTAAATTGTTGGTATGTGATATACTGGTTCAGTGAAGGGATACCTGAGTAGTATGCAAAATCACTGCCTGAGAAGTGGGATCGTTGCTGTGATGGAACCTGAGAGAGAAACCATTTGGGCTGCAACCAGCAAGGCCCTATGACAGCCTGCATAACCCTCTCAAACTCACAATGCAACACCATGTGTCTTGGATGCTGAATATGGAGTTACATGACTTGATATTTGGCCTAATGGATTTCAGATTATTTTGGTCCAGTTTTATACCATTCCCATATTTCTCCCTTTTGAAATTGGATTGTTTGCCCTGTGCCATTCTACTGTGATTGTACAACTTGTTTCTTGACTTTTACAAATTTTCTCCTCCAAGAATTTCTAGTGATTCTCAGAAAAGGCTATAATTTGCACACTTGAAAAATATTGAATAGATGAATCTTTGGGTAAGAAGTTGTTTTATTATGTTTGGTGGAATGATAAACTTGATATTGTCTTTATTTTGAGATAAATATAAACTGGTAATTCTCTTGCCTCCATCTCCTAAGAAGCTGGAATTATAGTCATGCATTACCATGCTAGGCCATATGCCTTTATTCTTGCCTTCACCTATATTTATTTATTTGACTGAAAATGTAATTTGTTATCCTCAGAACTTTGAAATTTTTTCTGTAATATCTCCCAGAATTTTTCTTTGAAGTTGAGAAGCCTGATATATTTTTGTTATATTTAACATTTTAGATACATTGGTTATATTTAGAAAAATGGCATATCAATATATTCTGGGAGAAAGACAAAGTCTTTATAAAGTTTAGCTTTATAAAGTCTTGTCATTCTTTCAAATGTGTCATTTTCTACTTAAATATGGATTGAAAATTATCTGATATTTTACATTCAGGATTTACTTATATCTATAAAAGTGTGAGCATATAAAGTTAAATTTATGGTTCTGTTTGTTCTTGATAGTAATTATAAATATCTAGACAAATGTCTAAAACTGTCATTGGTGTGGGAAATCTCAAAATGTCATTAAAATATGTATATCATAATATACAAAAAATGCTTAGCATTTTAAGTCACTCACTGTCTTCATCACTTTTCTGTTACTGAGACAAATATCAGACACTTTGACTTTAAAGGAAGAGAGACTATTTTGGATCACATGTCAGCCTGTAGTTTATAGTTGGCTATACCCAGAAACTGCATGGCAGAGAGACAGAGTAGAAACTTCCAGTTTTCACCCCCTTCCCCCCAGCCAGTCTTTACCTTCTAACAGCAAGTCAGCTATAAATGTCTCCATTATCCACCTACCAAATACCTAGCTTTGAACACATGAGGTTTTCAAGTGTCATTGGAGACCTAATCTGTAACATTCGGGCCCTGACCTCAAAAGAGTCACAGTTATCTTTTATGAAAAATACATTTATTTTAACTCTAAGAGATTCTAAATCTTAACAAGTCAAGCATTGCTTCAAAGTCCTAGTTCAAAGTTTCTTCTGTGACCCTAGTGAAACTCAGCTGTGAGCCCCTCCTAAAAATCAAAAAGAAAATGAAATAATACTGGCAAACAATGGCATGGGATAAACGTTCTGATTCCAAATGGAAAAACAGGCTGCTATGGCTTAAATCCAGATGCCGCCCAACAAACCTTGTACAATCATAGGTGGGGATTGTGCAATCAACCCTGTTTCCTTCCCTACTTGGGTGTTTGAGTGAAGCAGTGAGAAAGGCAGAAAGCATCAGTTTTTCACCCTTAAATAACCCTTTAAAAATCTGTGGGGCTCTAGATAGATCTCTGTTGAGGCTTTTTCCTCAACCCCACTCCAAGCTGTCTTCCAAATATATAAATTTATAGTTTATTCTTCTGGAAACAAAGAGACAAACTCAAGAGAATTAGCAAGCTGTGCAGATTTTTTTTTTTTTTTTGGTTTGTTTTGGTACTGAGAATCAAACTCAGCACCTCACACTTGCCAGGCAGGTGCTGTGCCACTGAGATACATCCAGGGCCCAAGCTGTGCAGTCTCGGCAGCCATCCTGTAACCTTAAGCAAAACTCTAAGCATTTCAGTATACAAAGAATGAACTTCACATCCTAAATTCCTCATTGTCTTGTACCCCAGTGATTACTCAGTGCACTCTGTACCTTAGTCTTATAGCTTTATTAAATATTCCCAGAGGGTCTCCTTATCTTGGCTTCCTGAGTTTCCTCATGCTCAGGCTCCATATTTGGGCATCACCTGCCAAAACTTGCACTGCCAGGGAGTCCTGGCATGGGACAATGAAAGTAAGAAAAAATTATAGGCATATACTAAAAGAAAAGTTGGGACTGGGTGGGACCTGACTTCTCTAATGGAGAGGCAGTGACAACTGGGCATGGTACACCTTTTTATTGATATAAGATAAAATGGGAGGGGGAGAGGGATGCAACATGGCTGAAAGTGTGAGGTCTCAGGTTTCACCGAGAACACTGGAAGGAAAACATTTTTCAAGCTATCTGTGCTGCAGTTAACAGGGAAGACCAAGGTCATACACCTGCTAGACTGGCATTGCTCTATCCCAACAACTTGTTTACATGGCGTGCCTCTAGAGCTCCGTGTTCTGGGACATGGCCCTGCTCTAGCCCCAGTCTGTGATTGATCTCCACCTTAACTGCTCCCCACACCAGCCCTTGCATTCTGCATGCAGGTAAAACCAGCAGCATGAGGATGATTCAAAGGGCTGCTACCATTCTGAGAAATAGCCAGTTCTTTTTGGAGCATAACTGCAGAAATGTCTGAGTGCCAGAGTATTGGAATTTTAAGAAATTCTTTCCTAGTTGACTGTGAATGAACTGGATACCCTGGGGCTCTTTTCTCAAAGCAAAGACTTTGACTTTTAAAATTGTGAGACTAAGAAAGATAGAGTCTTGCTGATGAATGAGCTATCTCAAACTGTCTTTGTTTCTGTTGTTCTGATGCAAAATACATGTCTTCTTTTTCATGGAAATGTTTTTAACAATCAAGCTTTCCCGGGCCCAAATTTTATAGGTCCTTGTTTTCTTTCTGTTAAAATTACATTCATTTCACCAACTTTGATGGTAATATGTTCTTCTGATTCTCACTGTAAACCTGGCTCCAAGCAACTCATTTCACAGCCTGAACACTGGACTGTTCTAAAATTTCTTTTGTCAATTAAATTAGTCCACTACCTTCAGTCTTAATTAATCTCACAATCTCAGGACACATAGAACATACACAAAATTTTTGCCAGATGATAACATGCATAGTTTCTAGAAACAATGGTTTATCTCTTCCCAACTGAAACCTCCTAATCATGAGCTTGGCTCTGTGCACTTACATCAGAATCTTCCAATAAGCTCTACTTTTAGCATTCTAAGGCATCTCTACTCAGCATCTCTACTCCAAATTTCACCCATGAAACAATTCCAAAGGCTTCTGAATGACATCGCCAGATACAATCACTGCATTCTTCATACCAAATACGTCTTTGTCATTTTTCCACTGCTTAGACACAATATAAACATCCATAAATGAGAAGAGATTTATTTTGACTCATATTTTAGGTCATATTCTGCAGCTCCCAGGCAGAAGTGGCACAGTGGAGGGCCATGGAAGAGAAAGGTTGCTCAAGTCATGGTTGCCAGGATGGAGGGAGTGAAGGGAGGAGTTGAAGATGAGAAAATACCTTTCCAGTTCCTACTCTCAGTGACCTACTTCCAATCAGATTCCTCTTTCGAAAAAGAACTGGCATAGTAGACTGATAAGCAAATCACTCACCAAAAGCACCAACTCTGTATACAACCTGTCAGGAACATTGTAGATATAAACTATAAGTTATTGAGAAAAAAGTTAACTAAATAATTAATATACCTCTTTGTCTAGAACTTCAGAGTCAGAGATTTAAGCCTGCTGTAGGAGATGTTAACTTCCATAATGTCTCAGATGATGGCAGAAGAAATGTGACTCTTGATTTATAGATAACAGATATGTTACTATTACTCATGTAAACAAAAGTAATAAAGAGGAAACAGAAGCTTTATGTTCTTATTTACTCTAGTAGCTCCAAAGTCCCATGGGGATGCAATATAGAGGTACCCTGCAGATTTTTCTCACCAGTGAGTAACTCCAAGTTTAGTGAACCCTCAGTCTTATAAATGGGCTTCTTTAGTGGGAACTTTGCACAAACTTTGCACAAGAGGGAGACAATCTCTGTGTTGCCGTGGAAATAAATTTGTCTTCTTTCTAAGGGAAAAACATTGGTTCAGTCTTCCAGAGATGCTTTGCTACATAAACATCTTTGGGAAGGTAGTCAGGGATGAAAGTTGTGTCATAAGATACATTAGAATGATCACTTAAAAAGTCCATTTATTTAACTTAAAGAAATAGATATATCTGAGTGGAGTGGCTATGAATTTTTAAAATATCAGTATTTTAGCAAAAGTCTAAGTGTCCATAAACATGATTAAGTAAGGTAAGGTAATCAAATTTCAATTATTGGTATTATATTTCTTATTAAATCAATGAATATTTTCCATTCAAAATCTATTAGCTTAGTTAACATACATTAAAAGGAAAAAATATTTTATGATATAATATATTAAACACAATGTTTTTAATGTTTCTCTTTAGCAATAGTTTATTGATAATAAAAAATGAAAATGTAGTGATAGTCTCTTCCTTAATTTATGAGTATTTAAGGTAAAAAAATGTTTATTTCACATAATATCCAGATATGAAAATGCATTTCTGACAAAAATCAAAGTGTCATGTATCATATTGAGTATGGATATATAACATTTGCTAAGATTTTTCATCACTGGTAAATATACTTTAAAAACAATTATAATATAGATTTGTTAAGTCAAATGGAAGAGTATTTGGTTTGGATTTCTACTTTTTGCAATTTTATTAAGCAAGTGAAATCAGAATTCTATTATTGTTTCCACTAGAAAAACAGCAGTGTGAAGGACCCTGTATTACTAGCAAGTACTCTGAAAATTTTCTGACTCATTAGATCCATTCCTCAATTTAAACAACAACAATAGTGTCAAATATTTGTAGGTACTTAGTGTTGATTAATAATTTTTATCGCCACTGCTCAGGGAAATGTGGAACTCAGCTTCCCATCTGAATTGGCGTTACTGTAGGGACAGATTAGCAGAGATAATATAGGACATGACTTGGGTGGCTAATGATGGTAAATTTATCACATTCTTATTGTGTACTATTAATGAGGAAGTTATTCCTTGTGCAACTATAACACATAATTCCTGTAATCCCATATCACCTTGCTCTTCCCTTCACTCCAGAAACAAAGGCTAAGCCCTTGGTTGGCTTAGATCACACCAATCTGTGAAACAGTTAATTTTAGAAACTATAGCTTACACCCCTATGAGTACAGTGTTTTCTCTGACCTTTGAGGAATGAAGTCTAGTAGGTAGTAATTTTTCTGCATTTGCACAGTAAATAAACTTTTACTCCCCATTACTTTCATTTTTGCCTTGCTTTCATTTCTGCTTTCCTTATTTCGCTTTGACCTCATTTGTCTATTCTCCGCAGAAGACCGCAGGAGACCTTCACGTCCCGGCCAGCCTTGCTCCTCCTCCTCCTCCTCCTCCTCCTCCTCC
>PVLA01009223.1:0-78037 GCA_004027455.1 Hydrochoerus hydrochaeris
TCTCAGCCTTCTCGATGTATTGGTCTAGGTCTTGGCCCCAAGCATATTCCATGACAAGGAACATGGAAGTGCTATTCTCTGACACCTCCAACAATTGTACAATATTGGGGTGCTGCAGGTTCTTTATGATGCTGACCTGGCTCAGAGTGGCAGGCTGCAACTTGTCCTTGTGAAGTTCCTTCACCACTACCATCATCCCTGTGAGCACGTGCTGCGCAAGCAGTACTGTGGCAGAGCCAACCTCACCAAGGGACTTCAGCTTGTTATAATTTTGCCAGAAGGTATCCATGAAGGAAGACGGGAGGCCAAGCCAAGATGTTCTGCAGCCCACAAAGGATGCCTTGATGGAACTAGGCTCTTCGCTTTCAATGAGAAGATCAGTTACCAAACACTATACTCCACTCCACGATACTCCGAACGCGAACGCCAATCCACTTCACCCACAAAGGGCCTCTCGGATGAAAGCCCAAACTTATACAGCTAACTGCTGTGACCTCACACTGGGTCCTGTGCAGTCACAGTGCTAGTGGGCCCAGGCACACACCTTGGACTTCCCAGGTACCAACTGTGATGTGTCATGGAGAGATCCTTTTCTGACTGTGGTTACCTGAGGCTTCATCTACCTTTCTTCTCTGCATGTCAAATCATTTCCCCATGTTCAGAAAGTTTTCTGCTATTATTTCTGTCACAGACTTTTATGCTATTTGTGCTGTCTTGTGATTTTTCACTAATTCTAGTTAGTCTTCTGGGCACCATCTAATAGCTGTTGGATCTATTGTCCATGTTCCAATTTTATAAGGTGTCCCTGAGTATTTGGGCACTGACACCAGCCCTGTGTTCTAATTCCAATGCTGTGTCTTTGTGGTCATTTCTGTTGCCCACACTTTGGATACAAGTTTCAATCTCTTGGATTTCTGTTTGGTACCATGTATGGACTCAAATTCTTTGCTAAGTCACTCATTTACATTGTGTATCTTTTTTTTTTTTTTAGCTCAGGTAGCTTTGTAGTAGTATATTTTGTAAATTCACTGATCATTTTGTTTAATCTATTTTTATCACCTTGAATAATTCAGATGTTTAGCTTTTGATTTTCTCCCCATGGATGTAACATAGATCAGCTTTTATTCATCTGTTTTTTTGCCATTTGTATTTCTTCTTCTGAGAAGTGTATATTCATCTCAAATACCCATTTTTGGATTGGGTCATTAAATCTGGCAGAACTGATTTTTTGAGTTCTTTATATGTTCTCAATAGTAATTTTGTCTGTGGTACAGTTGGCAAACATTTTCTCCCATGTTGTGGGTTGTCTCTTTACTCTGTTGGTGGTTTCTTTTGCTGTGCAAAAGCTTTTCAATAGGATGTGATCCCAGTTGTTGATAATTCTTGTGCAATCAGGGTTTTGTTCATAAAGTCTTTGCCTACACCAGTGTCTTGAGGAGTTTTACCTATTTTATCTTCCAGTGGATTTAATGTTTCTGTTTTAATGTTAAGATCTTCAATCCATTCTGATTTTAGCTTAGTGCATGGTGAAAGACCTGGCTCCAATTTTAGTGTTTGACATGTGTAGAGTCAGTTTTTTCAGCACCATTTATTAAAGAGGCTGTCTTTCTTCCAGTGAATGTGTTTGGCACCTTTGTCAAAGATAAGTTGGCTTAGTATGTTATGTTGTTTCTGCATCTTCTAATGTAGTCCATTGATCTTCAGGTCTGTTTCTGTACTAAACTGTTTTTTTTCTTTCTCTCTTTCTTTCTTTCTTTCTTTCTTTCTTTCTTTCTTTCTTTCTTTTTTTATTGCAGTAGCTTTATAGTATAATTTCAAGTCAGGGATTGTGATGCCCCCTGTCTTGTCTTTGCGACCCAGGATCACCTTTGTTATTCTAGGTCTTGTCTGTGAACCATTGTCTTTATTGCATTATTTGGCTATATGTTGTTTTATTGAAATGATGATTTAGCTTTTCTCAGTTTTTTTCCTGTCTAAAATATTGGTAGCTGGGTGTGATGGCACACACCTATAATTTCAGCACTCTGGGAGACTAAGGCAGTAGCTCAACCTGGTCAGTTTAGTGACCTAATTAGACCCTTTCTCAAAAAATAAAAATGGGATAGGGATGTAGCTCAATACAAAGGTCCTCATCACTAATAATAATAGTGACTATAACATTGTGATTCAAACACCAGCACCTTCCTTCTCCACGCTGTCTTTAGTATGAATACCCAGAAGCAGCCCCAATACACCTGGCCTCTGTCCTGAGCCTTGGACCTACATCCTCTCAGGAGAGCTCGCCAAGGCAGTGGGCAAATAAGACAGTCTGACAGGCTCAAAGGACTGTAGGTGAGGTAGAGCTTATCACTGGACTCCATGATTAGCAATTATTCAGACAGGTCCTGTGTATCTGTCTATTCTTGAACCAGCAGAAGTTTGCGGCAGAAGAGGAAAATCTAAAATAAATTCAGCAGCAATGGAATGAGAGAACAAGACCAGATGAGGGCTATAAAGCTATATAATAGAGAAAAGAGAATACCAGATGGAGCACTAAAGTTTTTTTTCAGTCTATCAGGCAAATTGATAAAGATAAATGGGTGACTGAGATAGATGGCTGTATATTAACTAGTGATCCATTTTATTTTATTGTTTATTAATTTACTTTTTTTGCTGTTGTTTTTTTGATACAGGCTCCTGCTATGTAGTTCTGGCTAGCTTTGAACTTGCTATGTAGCCCAGGTTGGTATCAAAGTCACAGCAATCCTGTGACTTACAGGCATGTGCCACCATGCTCAGCTGTGTAGTGCTCCATTTTAAAATTCCATTTATAGTCCATTTGCCCCCAGGCACTGGGAATCACTCACAGTGGTGCTCATGGTCTGTGCTGTTTCCGTGGGCAGAGGAGAGAAGCCAGAATCCCTGCAGCAATGGGAAAGAAGAGGGGCACAGCTCGAGTGCTCCTAGAATGTAGTCTCAGTGACAAGTTGTGTCGTAAGTACAGATACCACAAATGCATAGCCGCAGATTTTATGGTTAGGGAGACTAGGTTCTGAATAAATTCTAGAAGGCAGATGATTTGATTTCTATCAGCAACAAAGACTGTGGTGATAAGAGAATGGGACCAAGGGCAATTGCCTTTGGAGCCTAGGGGGTAAATTCCAGCCAGAGATCCCCATGCTGCGTCCTGTCTCAGGAGAAAAAATGATAGAAGAGGAACAGCTCACACTTGATGGGCTAGGAAGCAGGGATACTGGGATTTCTACTAGCAGGAAAGACAGAAAAGGTGACATTTTACATGCGATGGGATGAAGGTGGTGGGCAGGGGGATTGTACAGCATCAGGTCAGACTTCTTAATTCCTTCCCTTCCTGTTGGATTGCCTACTCAGTTGTTCAGGGAGAGCAGTATGCAGTGATCATTGTCCCCACTCTGCTGGTTGGTGCCTTCCTCATCCTCCTTGCTGTCATCTTGTGGCTATTTATAAGAGGACAGAGATCCCAACGTCAGCGCCCTGGACTCCGAGGTAAAGCTCCAACATTGGGTTAGACAGGGGCTCAGAGAAGATGCAAGTAGGAAAAACGTGGGCCCAAGTCCAGGAATTTCACTACCTGAAATGGGAAAAGTTTGAGTTTTTTCCTGTGGAGTTGGGAAGGGTAATCCTTCTCGAGAAGTCCTGACCTGGATCACCACACAGGCTTGCTGACTGAAAGAAGAATAGGCAAGAGAGACCACATATGAACTCTTCTGTCCTCCTTGTCCTACTGGAGCTTCAAACCTTTGACTATAGGAGGGTCTAAGAATCAAGAAGAAAACCTGGAAGGGAAAACGCAAGGGTTTGTTGACATCTTTGTAGGATAAGATTTTACTGCACCCTACTTTCCATCCCTGCCTTCTCCAAAATATACAATGAGAAGTGAGCTTCGTGCTCGTCTTTGAAGTGTTAGGTAGGTGATACTAATGGTACTCTTCTGGAGTACCACTGATGGCACCTTCACAGAATGAAAGAGAATCAGCTTATACATGAAACTAAAAAGAAGTTGTTACAGTTATATAAAACTCTGTGGTGTTTGATCCTTACTCCTCTTCTCAATTTTATGTCAATTCCTTTAAATTTTACTTTTATGGAAAGCTTCTCAAAGAAGGTGTTTAAACTCATTCTTGTTATTGCTCATCACAGTCACTCCTGAACTCACTGAAATAAGGCTCCTGTTTCTACTACCCCACCAAAACAACTCTTTCCAAGCTCAACAGCTGCTATGTTAATTAGTCTGAGGTTCACTTCTTAGTTCTTATCTTACTAGGCCTGTAAAAAGTATCAGAAAAGCATTTCTGCTTTCTTGGAACTTTTTTTTTTTGTGTGTGTGTGACAGGGTCTCACTATGTAGTTTAGGCTGGTCTGGACTCATTATGTAGTCCAGGTTGCCTCAAACTCACAGTGATCTTCCTGTCTTAGGCTCCTGAGTTCTGGGATTACAGGTGTATCCTGCCATGCCCAGCCCCGGAAAATCTTTTAAAAAAAGATTTAAAGGCACCTCATAAATGATAAAATTTTCATCTCTTTGGATTTAAACACTATTTCTATTTTGATTTTGGTTGCTAGAACTCCAGATTCTTATATTAAACCTCCTGTTTCATAGTTTCAGTATAATACACATCTTGCATGCAGCATGTCCTTTAAAATGAAGGTCTTGAAATTCTCTTACAACTGTCTTCCTTTAGTCATCATCTCTGTCTCAGTAAATGGTTTTCAGCTAAAACCCTTGAAGATATCCTTGACTCACCTCTCCTCTCTCACAGTCCATGTCCAGCCCATTAGCAAAACCATAAATAATAAAATGACTCACTTTTGATTCTCACAGATCATTGTAACATACCGCTAACTTTTTTGCTACTTGGTCTCTACCCTACCTTTTCATGCTCTGTTCTCCCCTAGATATTCATTCATCCCTCAAGTCCCTGCTGAATCCTTTACCTTCAGTAGCTTCCTGTCTTGCTCAGAATGAAATGAACAAAATTCTCCCCAGTGTCTTATGTGATTCGGGACACCTGGGACTTATCTTCTACAATTCTCCCAGGATTCATTTGGCTCCAGCTGCATGGCTTCTTTATGTTTTCTCAACTATGTCTTTTCTTAGTGCTTCTGTACATCTTATTCCTTTTGTCTAGGATATTCTCCCTGACACCAGCATGGTTTGCTCCCTAATTTTTTCCAAGTCTTCTTCAAATGTCATTTTATCAGAAAGGTCCTCTTGACCTTCTGATACTGTCAGAAAATAAATTCCCTAAAGCTGCTTCTTTTGTCAGTTTCCTCTTTAAGACTCACTGCCTCAAATACTATTATGCACACTATCACTAGAAAGTTACCACCCTAGAAATCTAGACTTTGCCTATTCCAAAAACCCAGAACAGTATACCTGTGATTTTGTTGAATAAATAGATGAATTAATGAGTTATTATAGATTTAACAATAAGAAATAATCTTTCTTTTACAACTGGAGAAAAATTCATTTTGGCTAAAGAAGATAGAAAGTATTGGGAGACTTTTTTTTTTTAAACAAGATTCAAGGAAGTAATTTAACTTTTAGGAAAACTCAAGGAAGAAAGAATAATCACTGCTGGTAGTTGAGGAGATATCCATACTTTTCTTTCAATTTTAGAAGCCATATGACTGATTTAAGTGATAGTCCCCGCTGGTAGTCATACTATTGTTGGTTGTCATACTATCATTAGTGGTTTGGGACCCACTTGGAAACTTCCTTGTCTCTGTACAACACACTCATGGGGAGCCCTAGCTTTTAACCCTGAGCAAGACAGAAAGGAGATGTCATGATTACTTTCTAGGGATGCATCGTGAGTTGTCCAAGAAGTAATAGAGATTATTAAAGAGGCTCTACAAGATTGGCATTGACATTCATACAAGGAGAACTATTGAAGACATCCTTACACTGGCCATGGAGAAAATTGCTGAAGGATTTTCTGGCTGTTTTTTTTATAGGCTCTTTTCTTTTTATAGAATCCCCAGGTCAGGAAGAGTCTGGCTCACATCACCTCTTTGTTTCAGGCGTTGCCCCTGTGCCTTCATCTAGGGGCCTAATCCAGTAGTCATGCCACTGACGGAGACAACAGTGGGAAGTTTCCTACGGGCTACTGCACCTTCCCTAGCTAAGCTACAGGTACCCCGGGATCAACTCTCTGAAGTTCTGGAGCAGATCCATAAGGGCAGTTGTGGGAACATTTACCGAGCCACCATGATCACTGGGGACCCGCCGAGGCCCAAGAAGGTAGTCCTCAAGGCTTTGAGAGGTAAAATGAGACTTCCCACTTCTTTTGACTTCTCCCCAGTAAACATTAGTAAGCTTTGCAGATTTGGAATAAGATTGAGATTGATTTTTCATTTTTTTCACTGTTTAATAATTCTCTTTCCTAATTTCTCTCTTTTTCTTCCTCTCCCAATAAAACAGAACAAGGATAAGATGGGCAAGAATATTAACCAAAAGGCCTAGACAGTGATAGTGTTTCAATGTGAATAGAACATGCATCTATTTAGGGAGACGAAAGCTTATTCAGTTTAAGATCTATGATTCTACGTGACTTTTGATAAAGGCCAGTGACTTGAACACCATTTTCTTCCAATTAGTCTCCTTTATATTACTTTTCGTGTATACTTACTTTCTTTCCTATGAGGCCTTGGGGAATTATCATCTGAAGCTGCTCACTATCCCAGCTCTTCTGTCTTCTGTAGAACCAGCTGGGCTCCAGGAGGTGCAGTATTTTGTGGGGCAAATCCAGTTCTATCAGTACCGGGGCAGACATCAGAACCTGGTCCACCTGGAAGGCTGCTGCACAGAGAGGCTGCCACTCTATATGCTGTTGGAAGATGTGGCCCAAGGGAACCTGCTCAGCTTTCTCTGGACCTGTCGCCGGGTGAGCAGTAGGGTAGAGGTGTTAGGAGGGAAAGGTTTGACTGGCTGATTGCCTGTTCACATGTCAATTAGCATGACAAATGACAAAATCTAAGAGAGAATATAACAGCGTAATAGAATACTTTGAGTATCATTGTTCAATAGAATGAGTGCAATGATGGGAAAGTTCTACTGGGTCTACTGGGTCTACTGGTAGCCACTAGTTACACGTGGCTATTAAGTACCTGAAATGTGGCGTATGTGATTGAGAAACTGAATTTTAAATTTTATTTAATTTTAAATACTGTAAGTTTAAACAGCCATGAGGCAATTAACAACTCGGGCAGTGCAAATTTAGCGTATAGGCTCTTGTCTCTACTAGTCCCTTAACTTTTGATGTTACCGCTTTGGTTTTGAATGTTTTAAATTTGTAAAATGGGAGTCATGACACATTATTTCAAAAAATCAAAGACATTATATGTGTAAAAACGTAGCAGTGTTTGGCATTTAGGATGGCCTCAGAATGATAATTGTTACAATAATTATGTAACATAACTATGATTAGTAATGCTTGTAATTCTTTTACTGTTACTGTTAAGTGTATCATCCATTGTGTAACAGCACCCTAGAATGCCAAGCCTGATGAGGGCAAATTTAGATTGTGAATTTTTGTACCCCAGACTCATATTTCTAACGATGCTTAGAAATTTCCATCTCAAGTGGAAGTCCTGTCCCTCACAACTTCCTTAGTTCCCTATTCCTTTTTCTGGAGAGCTACTTTTGCTCAAGTTTCTCACTTGCTAGTGAGCAAGTTCAATATTAATCAAATTCCCACAGTATGCTAATTATTGTACAACTAGATATGTAAAAGGGACCATGTTTATGTATTTCGTCCAGTGATACAAATAGGACAATGTATAGGATGATAAATAGGCATTTAACATCTTTTAGGAGGTTATCTACTACTTGCCCTATATTCTACTTTTGTTTTTTTCCATTTCAGAACTAACATGCTTCTGTATTTTGGATCATCTGCACATACTTATCTTACCACATCAGACTTCTCCTTTCTCTTCTTTTCAGCTGTGTCCACTCATTCTGCAGACACCGTCGAATATTTCTTATTCCCGTCAGCTGAATCTGCTCTCTTTAACCACAAGCACATGCTCTCTTTTTACTTTGTATACTTCCTTCATAGCAACCATTTGCTTATTTATGATTATTTGATTCAAAGTCATGCATATCTGCCACACAATAATCATAGCAGCAGCTATGTTAATTTACTTACTCTTGTGAAAATGGCACAGTATGAGCCTTCAATGAAGATGTATGTGTTATTGTATTAAATTAACCATGTGTGGATACACACACACACACACACACACATCTCAGAGAAACTGCCATTTTAGTCAGTGGATAGTCTTATGGATATTAACCTACCTGTTATTTATCTTCATTCTTCATTATTCTTCTAGTGCAATGACATATTCCTCTATATTCCAAAATATTTTTTATTTGTCTCTTGTAGTGGACTGGTAACTGATGGTCAACTTAAATCCAGCTCAACTGCATCAGTGTGGTGCTAGGTGTAGATGGTCCATCTGAGGAAAGTTGCCAGCATAAAAGCAGATGTGGAAAGGAATAGTGTTAGAGTTGTAGTTTCTCCTAAGTGTTGTTGTTTGGAGCTGCTAGTTCTCTTGGAGGAGCTTGTCATGTCTGGTTTCCTTGATATGAACTCAGCCATTAACATTGGAGAAGCTTGGGACCTTGTTGCTGAGAATGGCTGTGGTTCACTTTGGAGGAGCTCCTTATGTTAAGCATCGCTTCCTGGCTCCTGAGGGGAAGATGTGTACTATTTAATCTCCAGAAGAAACTTGTCACACTGGCTTCCTGACATGTACTCGATTCTTCTCATTGTCAAGGAGTTTGGGACCTCATTGTTGCTGAGAATGGCTGTAATACTTTTTGAGGGAGCCCTGTTCTTTATTCTGAGCATTATTTCTTGGTTCCAGTGTAGAACCCTCAACCTACTGGCACAGGTCCTTCACTCCACTGGCATAGACTTTTTAGCTTCTACTACTGACCTTTGGGCCTTCCCAGTGCAGATCCATGAAGCAGACTTGCAAGAGTCATTGTCATGGGCTCTGGACCTCCAGTTGGACTCATGGAGGGAATAGCCATGGGCTCTAGGTCTTCAGTTGGACTTAGGAAGGACATTGCTGTGGGATCCAGGCCCTTGGCTGGATTTCCTTGGGTCTTCAGTGTTGTAGATAGATTTCCTGCACTTATTTGTATTTAACTCTTGGGTGACTATTACAAAATATAAATGATGTGTCCTGTATGTGATTGTTCTCCTTGCAACCCCTGACTACAACATCTCTCTTTGACTCTTAATTCTTATGTGTTTGTATATACATATATTTTTGGTGTTGATGTCTGTATTTCAGAGTGTCCCTCTCATACTTTTTGTGTCTTTATGAGACCAGATCTCACTACACAGTTCAGGCTGGCCTTAAGCTCACATTGTAGCCCAGGCTGGCCTTGAAATCACAATGATTATTTATGATTATTGTGGGGCTCCTGCCCCAGCCTCCCAAGTGCTTTGATTACAGGCATGCACCACCACACCTGGCTTTCTCTCCCATACTTTTTAAAATCACTTATGTTTGTACTGATTTGATAAAATTCTTTTTTCTCTGTTTAGGATGTGATGACCACCGATGTTCTTCTGTATGATCTCACAGAAAAACAAGTGTATCACATTGGAAAGCAGGTCCTTCTGGCTCTGGTAAGTTCAGGCAACAGATGGGAGGAATTTTTCTTATTAGTTTAGCCTTTGATGCATGAGTTTTCATATTCATAGTAGCAAACAGATTACATGTTTTAAATACATATTTAATAAATTAGGGAACAGTCTCTGAAGTACTGATAAACTCTTTTAGATTCTTCTTTATATAAATCATTTAGTTAATATAGGATTGTAATTCCAGGCAGAAGGTAGTCCCTGAAAAACAAGGCAGATGAGTTCAAAACATGTTGGATTGGAGACTTGCTTTGATAATAAGTGTGACAGGGTGTATTTATACTTAAAAAATAAGATATGAGTGGAAGAGGAAAAATAAGTGGCAACAGTGCAATCACTCTTTTTATTTTAAACCAACTTGAAGAAGTAGTAGGACTCTAGGATTAAGAAAAACAATTTTGCTTTATCAGAATTTCTAAGGAAATTTAGATGACTATTCTATAATGTATAGCATGACACCTTAGAAAGACCAACCATTTACTTATTTATGATTATTTGACTCTAAGTCATACCTGCCATGCAATAACCATAGCAGCTATGTTTATTTTGCTCACTCTCATGAAAATAGCACAGTATGAGCCAGGCTAGGCTCAAAGTTGTGTGATCTTCCTGTCTCAGTCTCCTGAATGCTGGGATTACAGGTTGTGCGCCACCATGTCTGGCTGTCTTCTGAACCATAATTGCAGAGGTACTCTGTAGTGATGAACTGATCTGCTCTGCATTGCCTATAACAAGGCAATGCCATACTATTTATTCTTATTTTTAACAACTTCCAAGTCAGTGTATTCTTTAAGTCTTCTCATTACAGTACAATATATTGATTCAAAAACCTCAAAAGTGACAGCAAACTTCTGGTCACTGTCTCCTTCATCTAGGATTGGAAATGATCACCTTAACCTTTTATTTTATTTCACTATTCTTGTTTAGTCATCAAACCCTCAATTTCTAGCTCTTCAGCAATGCATAGCACCTCAGCTTTTCTGTATATATTGAATAACTTCATGCTGTAGGAAATGACTCTAGCAAACCTTTGTCATAGCTGCAGTGGTACTTCAATTATTTTTGGTTGCATTAGAACTGTTTCGACTCTTCTTTAAACTATAGGTTACCAGTTTTTCATAGATGATGGTTTAGTGAACTGGAGTGAAAATCTTACATTTTTAAAAAAGCTCTCAGGCAAAATTCTGATTTAGATCGTGGCTTGAGAATTATTAGTAGTTTTTGTAGTACTTCCTATTAAGTCAACACCTGATTTTGTTCACTGTTACTTAATAATTGTGTGCCTTGTGTATTCATTTAGATTTATCTGAAAGATACCTTAACTTACCTCATTCAAAATGAGATGATGTAAAACTTTGTATATTTATGTATTTATTTTGGTTGTTTGAGACAGGGTCTCACTATGTAATTCAGACTGGTCCTGAACTCACTATATATCCCAGGCTGGCCTTGAACTCATGGTAATCTGCCTTCCTCAGTCTCCCAAGTGCTGGGATTACAGGCATGTGCCACCACACCTGGCTGTATAAATTGATTACTATGGCTCTCAATTTTGTTATGAGATATATTCTTTTTTTGAATATCAAACTGGGTCCTGATTGAGGAGAAAGGGAAATCAAGTGGCCATTAAAGTTTGATATAGGGTGGGTGATTACACTATCCAAGTCTAGTATCAGGGCTGGGGTTCTAGCTCAGTGGTACAGTGCTTGCCTACCATGCCAGAGGCCCTGGGCTCAATCCTTAGCAATGCAAAAATAAACATATAAACAAATAAATTAACATTTAATATTAATGTTATTTGGATTATTTGCTCAGCTTGCTATTAAGGCAAAAATGTCTTATCCATGAACATGCTTTAAAAGTGATATCTTTATTAATGAGACTTGTTGAGAGTAGAAAATTCCCCTATGTTTTTGATGTTTCCTAGGGCTGTTTCTCTTATCTGTGAGCTGGGTTTGACTTTCAGGCAGCTGATTATTTGTGTTCCTATGCTGACAGGAATTCCTGCAAGATAAGCATCTGTTCCATGGAGATGTGGCAGCCAGAAATATCTTGATTCAAAGTGATCTGACTGCTAAGCTCTGTGGCCTGGGCTTGGCTTATGAAGTCCATGCTCAAGGGGCCATCTCTGCTGCTCGAACTATTCCTCTCAAGTGGCTTGCTCCAGAGCGGCTTCTCCTGAGAATGGCTGGCATCAGAGGAAACATGTATGGTTTGTTCCTGGCCTCTGTATTTCTTCCTTCATGACCTAGGTGTCTCCTCTGAATATTTTGAGTGTGTTGACAAACATGTCTGCAAATGAGATCTCTCTCCTTGGGAGTCAGACTTACTCTTAGCAGAAACATTATGTGATAGAGTTCATGTTTGGCAATACTCTTATAGTGCCTTTCCTTCTGTATTAAATTAGCAGTATTCATTGAGAATAAAAAAAGGAAAATGAAAACATTATTCACTGCAATATCTGACGATTTAATCTAATTGTCCTCAAGGGTATATGCCCATGTACGACCAATAAAACAAGGAATTCCTAAAGCAAATAGAGCACACATATCTCAAATAATGTATTTTAAGTTCAAACATAAACATATATTTATAATCTTATGGAGCAACATTTCATTAAAATTTATTTTTATTAGTACATGCTTCAGTACATGATTACATACACTGTAGGACACTTGTTCATACACATGACACATCTGAATCCTTTTTAGTACCTCTTTCTTTTTTCCCCCAAATCCATTTTATTTGGAGAAGAAAAAGAAAAAAAAAAAGAAGAAAAACAAACTAAAACAAAATTTCAAAACACATCAATCTGGGGGGCAACAATGGTACATACAATGAGCATTGTCATCCCCAAATTATTCACGCAGAGCATAAGACATCTGCATTCAATTGTCCAAACAATACCAGCACAAATCTTTTTCCTCAGTGAACTCAGAGAAAGCAGTAGTATAACTATCTTCACTATTTTATATACATATACATATACATATACATATACATATACATATACATATACATAATGTGTCTGACTTCTCTTTAGTTCCCCTTTCCTGCCCTCCCTCCACCACTTGGTCCCCTTCCCATTTGTAAAAGATATCAAAGCTGCAATATGTAAGGATGTAGCTTCTACATGAACTTATTATGCTGTGTTTCTCTAAATAGTATCCACAATAACTAATCTTTCAGTTCCAGTTTGAGATGGTTCTAGGCTTAGTGAGAAACTTGAAAGCAGTTGTGAAACAATGTGATTGCAAAGTTTTAATTTTTCCTGTTTTCCATAATTGTCTCAGCTACACAATTTTACAATTTTATAGCATAATTTATAGACTATTTTCAAAGCATTCAACTTATTTTTCAGGAATATAACTTTTTGCACTTATGTTAAACAAACTTCTGTAATATTTGATTATATAATGACACAATTACAGTTACTTGTACAATTGGTATAAACAGGATTATAGAGTCACGGTTGACGGTTGACTTCTGGTAACCACATCACTCAACTTCTTAAAGAACCAGGTGGATGTAGAATTTTCTAGTAGCTATGTGTGACAGGGGAAATTTAAGTGCTAACATGGCAAGCCAGTGACAAAACTTCTAATTCTACTTCACTTATAGCTGCTTTTCAGTAGACATTTGTAGGTAATAAAGTTAATTATAAACTAGTGCTTATTTAATGATATTATAGGATAGTGTTGCTTAGGTAAATACTGATTCTAACTCTATGTAAAGTTTGGTTTATTGCCAGGTGTGGTGGTGCACGCCTACAATCCCAGCAATGGGGAGGCTAAGGCAGAAAGATCCTTATGAGTTTGATGCCAGTCTGGGCTACAAAGTGAGCTCAAGGCCAGCCTGAACTGCATAGAGAGACCCTGTCTCAAAAAGACAAAAACAAACAAACAAAAAATTTGATCTGTTAACATTTTTCTTAGACTTGAGCAATTAGATCTACTGAGAAAATGGTGGGTGGATAAATGATAAACTTCATTTGGCTTTATGCTGAGAATAAAGGCTGACATTTGTGCACAGAGAGATGGGAAAGAATAAGAGAAGATGTGGAGGGAAATTTCTCTGTTTGGGTGAATGGCTTGTGTGTTAGCATTCACACATTAACAGATAATAATAAACATCTATTAATGTGAAATACAGAAAAAGAGACTTAGATCCAGTCTTCAAAGAGATTAGAATCTAAAGGAATTGGAAAGAAATACTTTTAAGTACTTTATCATATCTCTTTGATTCTCTTTCATTACCTTCTTTTTGGTGGTTCTTCTTGGTGGCTTCTGGTATATGACTTCTCTTTAGGTCAGGAAAAACAGATATTAAGTGGATGGTTTTGTTTCTTTTACAGCTTGTCATTTGGGATTCTGCTCTATGAGATGGTGACTCTAGGTAAGGATGATCCCCAAAATAGTCTGTGACTGTAATGCAGATATATACTTTGTGCATGTGTGTGTGTGTGTGTGTGTGTGTGTGTATTAAATGATGTTTTTTTCTGAGAAAGCATTTCAGTACAGGTATAAGACTGAATTAGGCTGACATGAATTGCAAACCTTGTTCCCAAGAAGTCTTATAAAGTGATGATTCCCTCTCTATTTTGTCACCTCTCTCTGTTAACTTTTTCTTTTTGTTGTCTTCCTCTTCCTTTCTTTCCCCCCAAACAATATCAAAAAGCTGTTTTCAAATATAAAGGATAATTTCCAGAGTGATTTTTCTAGACTTATTAATGTTTTTTAGACTTATTAATCAATTCAGTTAAGAAACTGCAGCCCCTTCCTGAGATATGAAAAGTAGAATGCAAGTCTTTATTTGTCTTATTTTACTATTTCTTAAAGACTCAAGATTCTTCTAACATCAGTTTGAAGCTTTCTCTGAATTCACTAAGCTTTATCCTTACTTGATCACCAAGGAGTAGCTATATTATACCTAGTATTCTTCTATTGCTATATTTTTGCAGGTGACTGGCCCAAGTTAATGGAGAGCTGTGTTATTTGTAGTTCACATTTTAGAGGGCTGTAAAGTTCTCTTGCTATTTTCTCTTTCCATATTGACAGGGGTACCACCATATCCTGAAGTCCCTCCTACTAGCATTCTACAGTATCTTCAGAGAAGGAAGATCATGAAGAGACCCAGTAGTTGCACACACATCATATAAGTGACTTTTAAAGTTCTGCTTTTCTTTGATGCCAAATATGTTTTTGTATACTATCAATTATATACTTTTCAAAATGACTCAGATGATCCTTAGTTGTTCTTGTTCCCTAATGCACAGCCTCAGACCAAACCCATGAGGTAAAACATACTATTTTCATATATTACATACACATATATCACATATCTGTGTATTACACATATACAGTCTCACACCATGTTGAGGCAACTATGAGAATTATATTACAAATCTAATATTGCTAAAGTTTAGTTGCATAGGAAACTTCTAAGATAGGCAGGAAATAGAACAAATGCCAGGCAACTACAGCATTACTTTACTTGTTTAAATGCCAGTCTTTTGCTGGCCTCAGTTCAAAGATGGATTTCCCTATAATCCATCACACTAGACCTACTTATTCAGAGTATATGGCTCCTTATTTATTATCTAACTTTTAGAATTTACTCACTGTTTTCCCAGCTTTCAGCATGCTAGAGACCAACCAGAAGAAAAGGATAGGAAGAAACTAGAAAGGTGGAGAAGGAATATCTGACAGTGTCAGAAGGGAAAGTTAACCAATTTATACACAGAAAATGAAAAAACTTAAAAATTATACACAGAATTATCATTAATGAAATTTTAAAAAGACTAGAACAAAAGTTAAAATTATGAATAAGGAGGCAGAGAATATGTTAATGAACATTTCTATCAGAACTCCTATTATTTTGTAAAATTTTCAGCACAGAATGGATAGATTTTGGGGCTGGGGATTTAGCTCAGTGGCTTAAGCGCCTGCCTGGCAAGCACGAGGTCATGAGTTTAATCCCTGGTACCAAAAAAAAAAAAAAAGTAGATTTCTAAAGCTTGTTTTTCCCGGCACTATAATTACTGTATCAAGCAGATTATAAGGTTTAGCTCTCTTAGCTATATACATGCATATGTACACAGAGTATAGTAACACTGGCTGTGTATAACATAATGAAATTTGGACAAGTATTTCTTGCAGGCTTTCATACTGGGGAGACACTTCAGTGACAAAATACCTAATCTTAAAGAATTTAGGATTTTGATAAGGAGATACCTGAAACAACATGAAAATTGGCAACAGTAGAATTATTGAGATCTCCATCACAGAGGGAAAAAGATACATGTTAGTCCTAACCCTGCAACTTCGGTGTATGTTATTTACAATGTATACTGAACAATATGCAGTGAAAAATCTCATCATTCTAGTATAAAAGAGTCTCATAAAAGGGAAGATGTTATTAAGAGATTATCATATAAAGAGGGTGAAAAGGTATGTCAGTCTCTGGGAAGGACATGAGAGACAGGGCAAAGAGAAGGCTTAAAAATCATTCCCTTTATGCTGAAAGAACATTAAGTCCCTTAGTTATGGTCCCTTTGTTTAGAGATGGAGAATTATAAAACTTCTGAGACAGGTGAACCTTGTTTGGTACTATTATTATTGTATTTGTGGAACTTGGAATTGAACTCAGGGCTCTTGCATTGGGCTACATCCTTAGCCCTTTTTGAGACGTACCTTGCCTAGAATGCTTGATTTGTGATCCTCCTGCCTCAGCATACTGGTACTGTGGAACAGGCATGTTCCCTTGCCTGGCTTATACTACTTTTAATTAGAAGCTGGAGGAATCATTTAATGATTAGTAACATTCAACATGTATTTCTCATCAACTTTGCTTCCTGATCCTTGTTAAGACTAAGGAAATTAACTCTTGAGAATAAACATTCAATCAGTGATGAAAATGCTCTGTTATTAAAAAAAGAAAGAAAATGCTATGTGTTAAATAAGAAATGTGTAAGTTTTACAGGGCTTCAGATTAACTTAATAGGAAATTAAGGATGATTACTGTATCCTGCTAATCCTAACTTAATCTGAAGCTCTGCATAACTTACTGTTTTACCATGACTGATCTTAATTGAACCTGGTTTGTTAGATTGCTGTTTTGTATTGACAGATTTTATTCAAAGCTGTTATGATTGATAATATCAAGTCTGAGAATATAGGCAACTACACTGAAGATGACAAGATTCACTAGGATACTCACTCTGTTTTGATTATTTCCTGCTTTTGAAGTTTTACACTGTCTATAATGTTTTGTTTCTATTAATATTGTTATGTACTGCTATATTCAATTATACTGCTACATTAAATTATGCCTGATGATATAGACAATTCTATTGAAGATAACAAGAGACAGCACAGTAACCATTATTGATCACCTTGTATGGTGGTTTTATATGACTTTTTTGTTTTATATTTTTATAGGAATTTGTTTTGTTTTGTCTTGCTGTTTTGTTTTCCCCTCTAATACAGAAAGCATAGAAATACATATAGAGATTCATGCATGCATATAACCTATAAATAGTTTATGAGAACTGATTATATAATGCATGATGAAGTGAACAACTACTTTGAAGAAAAAGAGACACTACAGTACCCAGTGCTGATTCCGTAGTGTCATGCTGTGAAATCCATCAATACTGTTATTCTTTGTTCAGAGTGATTTTAATCTGTTTTGTATTGTTTAATTTTAACATACATGAAGGTATGGACAGCTATTTTGAAGAGAATGAGATGACAGCGATTGTTGAATTCCTATTGTCTGGTCTTGAAGACCTAAAATGCCTTCCTCGTCCTGTTCAGATCAGTTCTATACTAAGTTATTTCATGTGAATTCTCTGTATGTGAAGATATAGACATCTGGTTGGAAGAAAACAAGAGACAATATCATAGGTAGTGAAGATCTCTGATGGTCTTGCTTTGAAATTTATGTCTCTTACACTGCTTTTTTGTGTTCTATTTTGTTCTGCTTTGTTGTGTTTAATTTTACCCTCTTTAAAATAAAAAAGATAAGAAATGTGGTAAAAAAGTGAAAAGTCTTAGCTAAAATGGTCATTAACAAGATCTAGGCATGAATATAACCTGATATGGGCCAACAGCTTCTAATTTCCAATCATCCCTTGATGTAGTATGAGACAATTCATTAAATTAATATTTATTGAATATAAGTAGGCTTTTCTGATAGTCAACTGCCAAAATCTCTGTAATAGGGAGGTTAAAAGTAAATAAATGGAAGTTCATGTTAATAGAAAATTTCAGGCATGCTATGAGTTGCAAACTGTATTATCAGAAAAGGAATTCTTTATGTATAAAATGGGGTCAAAGACCTACCCCAGAGAGTTGTTGTAGGGATTTGTGAGAATACGTATTTGTACAGTATCTGGTGTATAATAGTGCATCTGCTCAATAAATGTTTTTCCTTTGATCTTTCTATCCCAGGACCATTGATATCTATTTCATTTAAAACATACTGCTGTTAAGAAGAAAACTCAGTCTGACTTTGTAAAACAGGATATACCTAAGGATGGCACAAGTAGCATGTGACTAAAATCATGAGGTTAGCTTTTTTTTTTTTTGCACTAGAGATTGGTCTTTTCATTGAGCTACATCCCTTGCTTTTTTAAAAGGATAGGATCTTGCTAAATTGACCAGGCAGCACTCAAATTTTTGATCCTCCTGCCTCAGCCCCTCCAAGTGCCAGAATGACAGAAATGTACCACCATGCCTAGCTTGAAGTGAGAATTTTTTGTATAAGCTTTTAAATGATGAAAATAGTCTCCTACTATTTCAAAATATATAAAATATCACAGTGAGGACAATTTTGTTGAACAGAGTAATATGTGATTTTAAAGAACATTGTAATTATACTGGAAGGGACACCTAAGATTACTCTAGAAGAGATGACTGGCAGCTGAAACAGTTGCAGAAGCTGGAATCCTGAGGGAGTCACGATGAGTCAGTTAAATATGGAATGATTTTTGCCCTTGTAGGAATACCACAGTGAGTAGTCACGGTTTAAACAGGTCATGAGTGACAAGCAGGGATAAAGGGAATAAAGTAGCTTCATACAAAATACCATCATACAGAATTTAATTGTTGCCTCTTGCCTATTCATTTAAATTAAAATTTCAAAGTATTTATTTGACTATTTGTAAAAAATTGTTAAAGCTCTTGTGCCAGGCACTGGGCTAAATGTTGGATAGAATGAAATAGAGGATTGCTCTTTTTGTATGTTGGTATTTATTTTGGTCTGAGGGAAAAATATAGTAATTGGTTATTTTAAATGTTTACTTCCGGTTTTATTGGTTTTTCTGTATATAATCTGGAAAACTTGATCAAGTAATTTTTACTCTAAGAAAACTGGACATTTGTCTCAGTTTTCCAGACTTTTTCCAAAAGAATGATTACATTTCTGAGATGCTATTTCTGAAGTCTTTGATTTGTCTGTAACATTGGATTATTTCTAGGGTAATGAATAGAAAATGGAATTAAATATTTACTATTTAGACAAGTTTAATTCACATAGATTTTATTATTTTGACTGCCTCTTTGTTTTTTTTTTTTTTTTTGGTACTGGGGATTGAACTCATGGCCTAGTGCTTGCGCTCGTGCCTCTGCCCCTTTGTTTTTTCCAATCTATGTTGTATGACTAAAAACATTCAAGTTAGGAACTGAGTAAACTTCAGACTAAAGTGTTTAACGGGAACTTGAAGTAGTTTAACATAGAATGATCTGAACCGGAAGCTCTGAAATCATATTCATGTAGCACACCAGTGGTTTTCAGATATGCTGCTGTCAAAACTGAGCAACAGTAATGTTTTTCGCTATTTTAAAATAAAAAGGTAGGTTCACAGAATTTTCTTAATCTTAGCATTTGTTTCAGTTTAAAAATATTTCATAAAAAAGTTATGAGTTTGAGTACAAGACTCAAAGTAGATGGAAAGGACTCAAAGTAGAGAAAAAGGCAGCTTTCAATCACAAATAAGATGGTGATCCTCCAGACTCTACTGTGGAAGCACACTGAATACACTCTTCAATACTGCACATCTATTTCAACTGTGCAATCCAAGTTCTGGGTCTTGATCAAGATATTAGATCTATATATATAAGACTTTTGTGGTCAGACTTTAAGATTGGTAATGCCAATTTCAAGCTGTTTATATTGTGAGTACAGTTTTCTCTATTACAAATATGTGATGTTAACTAACAAGACAGCAGTACTCAAAGATCTTTTTGTTCAATTTTCATGTATTTTTCTTTTGCTGATTTTCTCTCTGTGGTTCATCCTAAAATTACATAAGTTATGCATTGAGCATAACAACAGTTACACATTTATGCAAAGTATCTCTACTCATCTCCTTCATCTTAGCCTTTCCATACTTCACTGTTTTCTTCCTTCTGGAAATAAGCAGCACAACAATTCCAGCAACAATTGCTATTGTCACAGCCACAATAATGGAAACAACACCAGCTGTTAGGCCCTGCAGTGAAAATTCAGGTGCTTCTTCATCAACGTAGTAAAATTTAACCAGGATTCAAATCCAGTAGTTCTCTATTTGCCCCAGGTCTATTTTCTTAGAAAGGAACAAGGATTCACCTTTAACATCTTTTTCAAAATAATAAGCCACATCAGCTATGTATACATCAGAGTCTTCTGAGAATTTTGCATCAGAACAATAGTGATAGCATTGTTCCCACATGGAATACTTGTAAGAAATTTCGGATTTAGCCGATAACCAGTTGTGATACTTCCGGAAGCAGTCTGTAAACATGGATGATTGTAAGGCTGTTGTTTTTGTGTTTTAGTTCAGTAATAATTCAGGAGGTCCTCATCAGCTTGGGGCACTGTATCCATGTCCTTGTTGGTTCTTTGGATGCTGGCAGGGTTCACACACCAGCAAGTGGCAGTACCATTGCACTGCTTGGCTTTAAAGAGCCTGTTTTCATCACAGTCGGGTCATACAGCCAATTATTGTTCTGGATTGCTACTTCAGCTTTTAGTCTTTTCCTACACTTTTAAGTGAATCATTTTTTGCCTTCATCATCAAACATTTGGAAGTCAGTGTTGTACAAACGATAGTATTCTGTATACCATAGGAGATACATTGGTACTGATCATTTCTGTTCACAAAGCAATTTATGGTCAACTTGTAATTTTTAATCATGCACTTCCTGGGCTGTGCCCACTGCCACCATTGTTGCCAGGAGCAGGAAGCCAAATGTGAGGACCTAGGAGGGTGCCGTGCTGTGCTGAGCGGCCAGGATGGGCAGGGCATGGAGGAGCCGTGAGATGAGTGAGCTCATGTGTACACTTGCTGACTGGCTGCACAACAGACTTTTCTTAAATTTGTTGTACTAATTTAAGAAAATTTTGCTTTGCTTTACTTATTTAAATAAAAAAAAACACAAGTAAATAAAACAAGACCTCAGGATAGCTTCTTCTTTTTTAAATGTAGCTTATTATTAATGTCAGGCACTGTGCCCATATGTTTTGGGTGTGAATTAGATGTGATATTATGTGTTTAAAGTGCTTTTTAAGAGAATCACCATTATACAGAAATACCAAACTTTCTTCACCATACAGTGGTAAAAAGATAGATACGCCCAATATTAATAGGAGAGTTTTTTAGAGAAGAGAAAGGTAGGTGAATGAAATATGGACTGAACTAGACTTCCTCATTCTGGCTTTTCTTTTTAAAACTTTATGCCATTTTGGCATTGTTTTTAGATCACATTCTACTCTTATTCTTGACTTACTTCTTCGATTCATTTCACTGAATAAGCTATCCTGATAAATTTTACTCTGTAAATACAAAATCAAAGCTAATCAAAGGTGCTGATAAAAATAAAACCATAATCTCTAGTGTTTATCACAACACAGAACATGTTTCTGAAAATCAGAAGTTGGCATGATTTGATCAATTTAAATAGAGAGTCAAAAGGTAAAAAGTTAAGTGGATAGAGAGACATAAAAGGAAGATCAAGATAAAATTTTAGATATAAAAAATTTAAGATTAATAATTTTTATAAGAATAATCTCTGATGACAGTTTCCTAAGTTAATTCATCATGATGAAGTAAACCTAAAAAGCCCAGTGGGAAACCATTTTATTCATGATTATTGTGCATTTAAGTAAACCATTAACATTCAATTTCAGTTGGAGTTGGAAATAAAATGTTTATTTCTTACCTACACAAGGTTATTTGACATTAACTACTGTGTTAGTAAAGGCAGAGCAGTATGTTGGTTTCAATAAGCAACTCAAACATTTATTTTCATAAGTAAACTGTGTTATATAAGTTTTTATGCCTAATTTAGAGTCAACAGAATATAAGATTGAAAAATATTCACAAAAGATTTTCACTATTTCCAACTCAAAAACACATGAAAAACATATGTAACTGCTAATTTATACTGTAGCCACTTGTCATATGAAGCTAGTTAAATGCTAATGTATATTAATCAAAATTAAGAATTCAGTACTTCAGTTATACAAGCCACATTTTAAGTGTTCAGCAGCTATACGTAATATTTTCATATTGCTTTAGTATACCTGAGACCACAAACACCAATGTTTTATTGCTTTGAAATACTTGTTAACATAAAAGTTATCCATTTTGGCAAATTTTTGGCTTAAAATATGGAGATAACTATAGTTTCATATTTCACCTTAAAAACAAACAGGGCTATAGAAGAATAAATGAATTCAAGTCTTTTTTAGAGGCTCACAATAGTAACTGCTTCACTTAGAAAGTTCTTAATTATTGTGTGCATTCTATAACTTCTAGTCTCAATGTCTGTTACCTATAGTCTGTCTATTTAAGTGGACATGAAGATGAACATGAGTGTACACATACCAAAAATCTGAGGGAAATATATCAGATAATTTAAAGATACTGCATGAGGCTTTTATAGAATTCAGCTAGTGGATCATAACCGACATTTAAAAAGATTATTCTTGTGGTAAATACTGTCCAACTCATCCTAGGTTTTCTGTGAGTTTCCAAGTTTTAAAACTGAAAATGTCATATTCCAAGAAATTCTAAGATCCTGGGAAAACTGGAAAGGCTAGTCGTCCTAGAGATAGGGAATAGGGCTTTGTTTTTTTTATGTATTTTCTAAAACAGCAGCCTATGTTGGGGTTGAATAATCTATCATATTAATAAATAATTACATAATATACTATACATATAAAACTATATATTAATTTGGACTCAAGATGACCTGCACCAGCTTGCCTCTCTAGTTAATTAACTTCCATAAATCTTATATTCTAGTTATATATATATATATATTTTCCCCAGATATACACTTTCACTTTCAGTTATTTTCTGCCTGAATGCTTTTTCATCGCACAGAATTTATCCATCAAGGTTCATTTAAGTAACAACACCTTTCACAAGCTATCTTTGATGGCTTCCTTTTTTCTAATTCTAAAACTCCATCTTCTATAAAATGACTTACTACCTTTGCTGTACTATGCCATCATGTTACAGTTCTTATGCTGTTTGCCTTATATGTTTGCTTTGCATTAAAAGTCCAGCTGGCTCTCTTTATTACTAGTGCTCAACTGTTTTCCGGAACAAAGGAAATGCTTGTTAAAATTTATGTATAAATTTCAAAATTATTTTACCTACATTGTCTCATCTGTTCTTACCAATTCTGTGCGCTTTGCAAGCCTAACTGCCGTACTACCTATTTGGCTTAGAGATATTCACTTGTCCAAGGTTAAGTAGTAACAGTGTTGAGATTGTCTCATACGATTTTTTTACCACATCTACTTAAGACTGTCATTCACCAGGCAGAATTACCAATTGCGTTGGTAAAAGAAAGGCAATCTATATTTCAAAAGCAGGCTGTGTAAATGTTCACTTTTTCCCCCTATGTCCGTCATACTGGAGCATTTTTCACGTCCCCAATTAAAGTCTATATGACAAGAAACGCGGTTAAACCATTATTTGATGTTGTCAAACTGTCAAAAGTTCACGGGCCACTAAGGGTTATAAGTTACGTTAAAAGCTTTTCAATAGCATGATTTAAGATTCTTCAGTTTAGTGCCCTTTTCAAAACTTCAAAACTCTCCCCTGTTGGGAGTCCTTCTACTTTCTCTTACAGGTTTTTGGTAGCGGATAACTAGCAATCACTATCTAGTGCCCCACTAGGAATCAGTCAGAGAGAAACAGGTTATATTGTGGGTCCGCCAGTGTTCCTGGCTTTTATCTTTCGTCATCTCACGATTATAGGAAAATAAATCCACACCCACGTCACAGCAAGCCGATAATTGAAAGCTGGTGTAAAATAACTTACAAACCTTCGTTGTAAACCCACAGAAATGCCACTACTTTTGTACACTTCTTTCCTGAAATAACGTAATAGTAATACACTTCCTCAGTTAACACAACAAAGACGACCGGCAAAGGTCCCTTCTAGCCACTAAGCCTCTCACACCTAGAGGTCGCACGCAAATTTTTTCCCTTGAGGTCCCGGAAGCGGAAGAGACGCACCTGCACTGACTCACTGACTGCGCGAGTGACGTCACTTTCAAGCGTCTGGTGGCACGTTGACTGGGCTTTCGGCGCCTTTCCCAGGAACAAAAATGTCTATGGCTAGTGATTTTTACTTGCGCTACTATGTAGGACACAAGGGAAAGTTCGGACACGAGTTTCTGGAGTTCGAGTTTCGGCCAGACGGTGAGCGGCAGAGGGACCCTGGGCCCTCCGCGGAGCGCGGGGCTGGGTAGAAAGAATCGGGTGGGGAGGCCGCGGGGCGGCGCGGAGCGCTGTGTGCGCAGCCTCGCTGCACTGGATCACGGGCCCTGCGTAGATCGCTTAAAGAAGAACTTAAGAATGTTGGAGGCCTGAGCTGTTTTATGAATAATAGAAAAAATTATTTGCGGTAAATTAATTCAACAAAACTGATGCTGCCACAAAGTGCAAAGTTGAACCTACACAGTAATAATGGGAACCCTACAATCAGCGCTGTGAGGAAGGCTTAGTGTCTGAGTATTTTAAGGATCATCCCCTCCGAGCCGTGGTCCAGTGGATACTTAAAAATCTTTTTAGCACTAACTTTCATTCATTCGTTTTAGTCGATCAGGCTGTGTGTGTTGAGGCTGCTGTAATTTTTTATTATTGTAGGGGAGGAGGCCGACGTATAAGTAAAATGAGTATAATGTGTTTTAGGTGCTTAAATACAGTTGTTTACCACAGGGACGTATTGCCAAGAGTACAAAGAGGGAAGGGATTCTGCAGCAGGGAGTCAAGAAAAGCTTCCGGGAGGAGGAGAAACCTGAGATTGAGTCTAGAAATGAGAGAGTCTGTATTTTCTTGGCTTCTCAGGGAAAAATAAAACCAGACTCTGAGCCATAGGAGCATAGGGTTAGTTCAGCTACTACCCATGTAGTGTGTGGCAGGTTGATTTTCTTTTTCTTTTTTTCTCTTTTTTTTCCTTTTTCTTTTTAAGACAGAGTCTTGCTATGTAGTTCGGGTTGGCCTTGAACTCACAGTGTCACCCAGACTGGCCTCGAACTTCCCGTGATCCTTCTGCCTCAAACTTCTGTGCTGGGATTATAGACCTGTGCTACCACCCTACCTAGCTTCAGCTTTGTCTTTTGACAGCTGTGATTATTTACAAAATACATTGTGTACTGAACTTCGTGCACCTGCAACAAGAAGAGTTTAAGCTAAGTAGATTTTTTAAAAAAGTATATCATGTCCTGGGCAACATGTAAATTCAAAAATTTAATTTCCCTCGAAGAGTCATATCTTGATGGGAACGTAAACATGCAGCTAACTATAAAACAGTATGGATAGTAAGTGCTCTATGCATATTTTGGACAAGATTCTGAGAGCATGAGAAAAATTAAGAGAAGATCACATATAAGGAAACAGAAGAGTATTAAGCATTTCAGGCAGGACTCAAGGTAACTACAATCCTGCAGTTGTTTAGAATCCTTAATCACCTTACTGATCCTTGTCCTTTCCGTGTCTTTCTTAAATTTAGTTGAGGTGCTAAACTTACCATAATTTATCTGTTGGTTTTTTCTTTTTCTTTTTTTCCTCTTGTAATATTGTTCTCAGTTCCCTTGTCTGTTAAAGTACAGTTTATCTATATGACTGTTCGTCATATGTATAAATGAAGTGCCCCAGTGGTATCAGGAAAATTTACTGCTAGAACAATGATTCTTATCCACGTGACATCCACCACATCATTCCACTGAATTATAATGGTATATTGGTAATAATGAGGCACAAAATTGCAGTTCCTAAGGGGTAGACCCCACTAAGGAGCCCATATACCTGTATTTGGGCACCAGACTAGTCATGGGTGCAAGTGTGTAGCAGAGAGTACAAGTCATGATGAGTTGAAATTAAATATAAATCAACTAACTGGTCATTTTTACCAAAGAACAGCACATAGTTTGTGTGCTTCTTAGTCACAGCTATAAAAAATTAGCATTGCTACAATTATATACACCTTAATTTGAAAATAATTAAAAGATCAATTTAGAAGAAAGCCAGCATTGGAAAGAAGTAGATCTAGATCTGTGTGATTGCAAGTTAGTTTACTTTATTTCTCAGCTGTGAACAGGTGAGAGAATAGAAATTGCTTTTTAGAATTGTGTTCTAAATTAGTGAAATGTTTTGACTAAATGCACCAACACATATATTAGACTTTAAGAGAAATAGTAATTCGTTTTTCCGATTTTCTTTTTAGGTCATGAAATAGTTTCAGAAAATAAGCCTAAGAAATGACCTATCATTTATCGAAGGCATGGAATATTTTAAAATTTGGCTAACTTATTACCAGTCAGGTTACCAGACAATATGGAGTGTTACATGGCTAGCATTGATCTTAAGACCAGGCAGGAGGAAAGATTAAAGTGGTAGTGCCCCTGGGCATGGTGTATCATGTCCTTAATCTCAGCACTCTGGGAGATGAGGCAGGAGTGCCATAAGTTTGAGCCCAATGTGAGAACTTAGTGACTTAGACCCTGTCAAAAAAAACCCAAAAAGCAAAAAAACCCCAAAACAAACAAAAACTTTTTAAAAGGGCTGGGAGTATAGTGCAGAGCTGAGGCCAAAGTTCAGTACTCACTGTTAAAAAGAAAGTGTTACCTTCAAAACGGTTTATAATGTCATTTATTTATTTTTTAATTCTTAGCAGTTTCTGCTATTGTGGACTGAATTTTTTTTTCTGCTTCTCACAGGAAAGCTTAGATATGCCAACAATAGCAATTACAAAAATGATGTCATGATCAGAAAAGAGGTAAGTTCTTTTCAAGTCCCTACTTTTTTTTAAGGTTTAATCCATTTTCTTCATATCTGTGTTAAATTTACAAAAATTCATCCTAAGGCTATATTTAAAAAAAAAATCAGTTTATAGATTGAAAAGTTTTCATTTCATTCACGTGTGGTTGTTGCATTGATAACAACACAAGAAGCAATTTGAATGTAGTAACTTGCAGTCCCATATTTGAAAATAATTGTTTTGTTTACTTTATAGTTATCTTTCTCTTTTTATTCACTTCACAATGTAAAAGTAATTGATTATCATGATATAAGCAGTTGATTTTTTAAGTGAGAGATTCAGAAATTAGGGATAAGAAAGAGTTGAGTATTGTGATGTGTACTTATATTTTTCTCTTCACCTTGCAGACCTTGTATTATCACTATTAGCCATTTAAGTCCCCATGTGACAAAGGATTTTAGAGTTTTTTTTTTTTTTTTGGTACCTGGGATGGAACTCACGACCTCCTGCTTTCCAGGCAGGTGCTTATGCCACTGAGCTAAATCCCCAGCCCATAAAGGGTTTTAAATATTAGAAGAGTATATAAGAAGTGGAGAAAAAAAAATCTTCTGAAATCAGAATTAAATTTATCTGTGATACACTATTGAATTTTAGAGATTTGTCACTCATCGTTTCCTTATAAGTTGTGGAAAGACATAGGTGCATATTATGAAATTTTGTCATCATTGATTTTCAGGCATATGTTCACAAAAGTGTAATGGAAGAACTGAAGAGAATTATTGATGACAGTGAAATTACAAAAGAAGATGATGCTTTGTGGCCACCCCCTGACAGGGTTGGCCGGCAGGTTTGTATTTGTGATTCTTTACCTAAAAGTATTATAAATTGTCAATATAATATTTTCCAATGTTATTTAGAGTGGTTCCTTATGAATTCTTCATCACTTAACCTCCTTTTTTTGGATGTGGTGCTAAGAGATTGAACCTAGGACCTTGCAAAGATAGGTGTTCGCTCACTAAGCTACACCCCCAGTTCCTACTTCACTTCATTTTCTTTCCTAAAGGAATCTGTGCCTAGTGCTAAATGTAGACATTTTTCTGAAGAGTCTTCTCTTTAGCTACCCTGCCAAAGTTAGGATGTTTTCACAATGTTAATGAATAATTTCTATTATATGTTAGTTTATTAAGAGTATGTACACTGGAATTGTTAAGTTCGAGATAGGATTCTCAGTAACTATATAAAATTCACTTCTTTGAAATTTATAACTTTTAGAATAACTATTTGCATCCATTTGCCCCAAAGAACTATTTGATTTGGTTTCTTTGTTCAAACTGACCATTGCACTTGATTCTCGTATTCACTTTAGAATAATTGATGTTTTTCAAAGGGCTTCTGAAAAACTTTGAAAGCCTAATTTTATTCTGTTGAAATAGTTTGGTTTCTGAATTGAGTCTTTGCAATTTTTGGAGAAATCAGACACAATCTTTGGAAGAAAGAAACATTTAATTTCACTTTGTTATATTCCTGAGAATTATACTCTATATCATATTCTTTGACTAGAGGAAAAATGTGGAGAAATCTAACAGATGCTGACAGTAATAGTAATTTAATCCTGCTATTTAAAGAAACATCGTTTAGAAAGTCATATTTATTTTATGCATTGTATTGCTTATAGAAAATAACTGTAGATCCCAATTTGTTTTATGCGTTTATATATGCTAACATTTCATGTCTTTTAGACTTAGAGAAAGCTCAATGTTTTGCCCACCAACTTGATGTGTCCATGGGTTTTGGTTAGTGGACAGGAGCAGGTGTGCTCCGGAAATTATCTGTTGGATCATTATGTCAAAATTTTGCAGTTGTTAGAGAATTTTACTTAACTCTCCATTTAGTGTATGCCATAAACTGTATGGTTAGGTCATCTGATTAAACATGTAGCTAGGACTGTCTTTAATGACGTTTGTTAATTTAATTTGAAAACTCATTACCGAATAACCCCTTAATTATTAATTTTAGATTTGTAGATAAACAGTATAGAGAAAAATTTGTACAGTAATATGGCTACTAGGAAAAACTATATATGTTGTACTTGTTTTATAGGTTTTTAATTGTAATCGATGAATTAAAAATGTATTAGTCTTTAAGTCTTAACAATCTTGAAATCAAATATTGCTAGTGTCACTTATTAGTGATTGTAAATATCAGCATGTATTTTCCTATGCTTTATGAGTTTGGTACATTTGTACAGTAAACCTAATAAAGCTTATCTTATAAGGTTATTTTAGGCATTACAGAAAATATGAAGTCTCAGAAACAGGGACTGATACATAGTAGGTGCTAAGTTGGCAGCTTTTATTAATATACATTTTATTTGCAGAATCTTGTAGCAAGGGAAATGTATTTATGTTTGATGTACTAAAAATAAGTTTATACTTTTGTAATTATAACACATGCTTTGAAGTGAAGCCTTGTGTTGATACTATAAGAAACTTGTGTCATGTTTTAGTGTCTGCTTAAGACAATTCTGGAAAGCAATTCTTGGTTGGCTCTGTCATTTAGGGTAGTATTTGTGAAAAATGAGGTTTTTTATTTTAAGGATTCAGTATATCTTAACACGTTCCATCCCCTCCCCTTTATTTCTGTTGACTGCTCGAAAATTTACAGCTAAAAGTGAAACTTCTCTCTGGCAAGAATACAGATTATCTCTGGGATAGACTTTTATGTTAACTATTTCTTTGATTTTTTTATTTTAGGAGCTTGAAATTGTAATTGGAGATGAGCATATTTCTTTCACTACATCAAAGATTGGTTCTCTTATTGATGTAAATCAGTCAAAGTAAGTATATTAAAACATTTTGGCTAAATAACATAATTTAGTAGTGACTTATTTTAGAACTATAATCTGTTTGTGAGTCAATAATGGTGCCCACTGCAGATCTGGTTCTGGGTTTTATGTCCTTAAAGATTCATTATCTTGTCTATCAGAGAAGCGAGCAGGGTCTTTTACCACCTAAAGATCATTTCATCCAAAATTATGCTTATTATAATGTTCCATGATTAGTATAATTCATATATCATCCATAGTAATGTCTGGTATGTGTTACCTATTTTGTGTAGAAGTCTGGGTACGTTGTCTCATTAGCTCCATATTGTTTCACTCTTTTCCATGTTTCAATACTTTAAAAAGTGGCAAAAATCCAGTTTGGTACTGTTTTAATTTAGTCTCTGTCCATTCATCTTTGCTCTAGTAATTTTATGCAAGCATCTATTTGAAGGAAATATCCTCAAATACTAGTAAAGCTTTATTATGTATAAAGATGATCACTGAAGCATTATTCATAACTGGAAATAATTCATATGTTTAACAAGGAGACAATAGTTAAAATTATCAGTGAAGCCTTTTTTAATGCTATGCAGAAAGTAATATAAAAATACAGAGAGTGATTTTTGTTATGGAGAAAAAAAATACCCAAATGTCAGTATTGTCAGTATGTAGGATGGAAGCACTGCAGAATTATTATGAGTAATTTATTTTTCATTATGTATTTTTGTGATGCATATCTTCTATAAGGAGATAAATATTTTAAATATGAAAATGAATACTGATGAAAAAACTTTTTTTCCTTACAAAACAGAGATGTTAAATCATTCATTTGGTTCAGTTTGTTAGCAAAATTCTTTTCTCCTAACTTCTATGAACTTAATTGTTACAGGGTTTTGATTTTTGGGAATTTGTGAAACTATGTTTCATTAGGATCAACAAAACTAACTTCTACCTTTTTAAATTTTAGGGATCCTGAAGGCCTTCGAGTATTTTACTATTTGGTACAAGACTTGAAATGTTTAGTTTTTAGTCTCATTGGATTACACTTCAAGATTAAGCCAATTTAAATTGTGTATCTGTGAAGATCTTTGTATATTTGAGGGGTGGGGAAGGGAGAACTTGTCATTTATAATATTACGATTTTTATGAATGTGAAAACAAATTTTTTGTATGTAAACTGAACATAAGAAAATATATAAACAGGCTTAATGGTTTTTCTTCCTTGAGTCTAAGTAAGTAAGGTTGTTCATGTACACATGAAATTTTGTAAATAAAGCCACTTTTTGTTGAAATTTTGCTTTAATAAAACATACTGAAGCCTGAATGGAAACTTTTTGTTTTCTTTTTGGGAAGCTGTCTATGGTTCACTTTAAATATAATAAGACATTGTTATAGTAGTACATCCTGCAGCAGGATTTCTTGCAGGTAGAAGTATGTAGCCAAATTGCTGTTCATTAAAGACAATTGCCGATCTTCTCTTATTTCTCCCATAACTGATGGGATTTACTTTATGGCTATTTACTGAAGTTGTTTACAGAAGGTTCTGGATTTTTTTTATATTAATTATAACTCCTTCGGAGATAAATGACATTTACATATTTTTGGTATAAGTACTGTCTAAAGTGTTAAAGAGTGTAGACAATACTCCAAGTTAGGCATGTCTTTGATCATGTCTTTATTCCTTATTTGTGTGTGAATTGAATGACATCAGTATAAAATGTAATTTATTTACTTTTTTTTTGAAACAGGGTCTTGTTATGTGGTTTAGGCTGGCCTTGGACGCTCACTGTGTAGCCCAGGATGGCTTTGGACTCACAGTGACCCTACCTCAGTCTCCCAAGTGCTAGGTTACAGGTGTATGCCACCATACCTGGCCTAAATTGTGTTGGACAACTGTGTGTGATTGAGTTGTGTGTGTGTATGTGTTTTTTTTTTTTTTTTAAACTTCTAATAAATATAGGTCTCACTCATTTCCCAGTTCCCTTCAAAGTCATTCTGATAGAATTCATTTTCATTATTTCCACTAGTAATTACAATGGTATTTCTCGTGCCTCTAAACTCCTTCTTTGAAGGTCTTTTATCCTGGAAGTTAAAATCTGCCTGCCTGAGGGTCCAGTCAGTACTGTTATTAGGGCAGGAGGGCTTCTGAAGACTCTCTGGGACTCCTCAGCTGCTAGAAGCAGAATGACTGTCCAGTACTATTTTCTTGCAAAAATGGAAGTGTTCTCTATTGATGTAACCCAAGCCACACACGTCTGTTGACTGCACCTGTTGGGAAGAATAGCTCTAGAATGGGAGTGTTTAACCTCTTGCCACATTGAATAAAGACAAATTGTCTCCAGTCCTATAGAAATACATAGAATAGTTAATGTATATAAGTAATAAAACTTTTTAAGATATTTTTTGTTGCAGCATTTAAAAAGACAATATAAGTGAAACGAGTGGAGTTTTTTTTAGTGCCAGGGATCAAACTCAAGACCTCGTGCTTACCAGGCAACAAGTGGGATTTTTACCTTGCTTTTGTGACTAATGTGTTAACGTCAGTTCAATGGAAGTTGCAATTCTCAGTTCTTAAGTTACTCATCAGAAATGGTAAGTTTTACTTTTCACAGTAGGATGAAATAGCAGTCACAGCATTTTATTGGGCAGGTCAAGTGAGTGCAGTCCAATACATGCAGGTTTTAATTGGACTGGATGTGTCAGGTGTAGGAGATGGAGTTGGTACAGCACTGAGCTCTGTCTAGAGCAGTCTAGTCACCTATGCAGTCTGTGCTTGGACACCTTGCGATTCAGTCATGAAAGAGTTCTGAAAATCACACTATGATGTTAAAAGTTTATGAGCCTGTTGGGTGCATTACTAGCTGTGCAGGGCTATGGGTTGGACGTACCTGCTTTGAAGTCTGACCACATAGCCTGTTTGCCTTTGAGCACAGCTGGGTTCTTGGTGCTCCCTGAAAACGCATGCCCATTCAGGGCATGTCCTCATTAGCCTGAGATTTCTTGTATGACTATGATTATTTTTGTTCAAGTTGCAGGTCTTGGTGAATGTACAGTGTAATAGACTTTATAATTCTCTGTCACCTAAACGTCAGGAGAAAGGGGAGCAGTTGCTTTTGAACCCTTCATGTGGCCAGTTAGAGTGTTCCCCAAGACAGGCATTTGGTTTCTGTTGAATAAGATTATCCTCTCAAAGACTGAACAAGGTTGAGAAGAAATAGTCCTTAGATTTACAAATCTTTACTACGTGCTCTGCTCTCTCTCTTCTACTATTGATTTATTCTTTCCCACTACACTGAGACTTCTCATGTTTATTATTTATTTTTACATTTTAATGTTTTTAGACTTGATCTCATTGTGGCTCAGGCTGGCCTTGAACTCATAGTGATCCTTCTTCCTCAGCCTCCCTGGTGTTGGTATTATTACACCAAACCCCCTATTTAGGGCAAGACGAGATCAGGTCTGTAGGATGCATTTTTTATATTTTTGTGTTTGATTTTATATATTGTTTGAGCTGTCTCTTAACTGATAGGCTGTGGTCACTGGAAACTGAATTTATGTAGCACTGGTTTGAGATGATACTAGTTTTTTATTACACTCAGCCAATCCATGTTCCTTCTTAGCTCCTCCCTTAATGGAGAGACCTCATGCACTAATCAGTGCTTCTCCAGGTGCATCAGCATCACATTCCACCTTTTCCCATCATGGGATGGGAAGCCACATACCCAACACCTAGAAGTTTCTTTCCTATCTTTTTAAAATTTTAATATTTAAAAATTTGGAGACGAGCCTTGGTAAATTGCTAAACTGTCTTGACTGGGCCCTAACTTGTTTTTTTTTCCTGTCTCAACTTCCCAGAGTCCTGGGATTATAGGCATGTGTCACTGCGCCCTGCTAACAGTTGTTTCTGTGTAGTAAGTGGTTTGTAGAAGTTTCCTTGGTTACTTTGCTTTGTACTTACTGTCTTCAGATTATTTTTAACCTCAGAATTAATCTGAAGTGGCCGTTTTGTTGCCGTGGAAACATATTCACCACAAATCTTTGCAAAGGTGAATGCACCAGAGAACTGTAAAGTTAAACATAGATGAGGATGTGTGTCTTGAATATGGTGCAGCTGTGATTCTATTTTCTGACATATAGCCTGATACACTTTAACTTTGATCAAAGCTGCATGTCACTTTGATCAAAGGGTCGCTATGATTGACTCAACTACCATTCTCTGCTTATGTATGCAGTCTCCACCTCCCCCCCAAGTTTATACACATGTCAGGAAAAGAAAACTTGTATAAATATTTTAATACTAAATTTATTGAGACATTGTGAGATTAATACAAGTTACCTTTGGCTTCTACAATTTGGCCTCTAAGGGCCAACAGTGTGGTGGGTTTTCTGTGATACACAAGGTCACCATTATGAGGGTAAAACCATCTGTTGAAAAAACATCAGACTATTTTTGTTTTTATTTTTCTGAAGTGTGTATACATTTTTTTTGTTTTTGGCAGACTCCGTATTTTATTTTGATTTTCCAGGTTTTGTGCCTCTGCTTCTCATAGCTAAGTGAATAGGCAGGTATTTTGTAGATGTAGAGCTGGGTCTGTTCATGTGAGACCTGTGAATATGGGTTGTGCTGTATGTTCCACCACAGATCCCTAACATTGATTGTAACATTAATAGCTAATAAAGTAGAATTTTGCACCCCCTATAACTAAAATATTCACTGGGGATAAAGGAATGATTTGACTGATGGTGACCTCAGAGCCTGCCTGGGAAGACAACCCAAATGAGAACTGCTTAAAGTATATCTACATTGTCCCATTTCTCTGAACTGGGTAATATGGTAGGGAGAGCATTGATTTAAGGATCAAAAATCTTAATTATAGATGATACTTAACTATTTTCTCTTTCAACATTTTAATGCACTTTATTCCTTAGTGGCACAGAATTCAAACAGCCATCTGATGTCCTTTTTTGCTGTGCTTTTATTATTTTTATTTAGTTCTGAGCTGTCCTCATTTGGTTACTTTTACTGTTGGAAGCTCACTTGGGACAAGAATATTTTAAATCCAGAGGAGAAGACAAGATGGCCGATCAGTGAGCAACAGAATACAAAGCCTCCCAGGCAAAACAATTCATATGCCAGAATAAAACACCCTGGAGAGACCCAGACTAAAGGGACACAGCGTTTTCATGACTACGCCCCAAGATTGCACCAGCTTGAATCCGTGCTGGCAGGCAGAGCTGCCCAAACTCTGTCCCGCTGCCACTCACAGGAAGAACGGCAGCGCTGAAGTCGGGGGCTGGTGAGCCCAGCGGAGAGCCGAGAGCGGAGCTGGTGGAGGAACCTTCACTGGTCCACGGTCAGTGCTGGGAGTGAAACCCTCCCTACAGGAAAGGCACAACCAGGTGGGCGACATGTTGGAGTCGGGCGGGAGGAGCCGGAACTGGAGTTGGTTGCTTCCTCCCCAGAGCAGATTCTTGTGCGATTTGCTTGGACTGGGCCGTGCCCCTGGCCGGGACCCAATGAGACATCCCAAATTGATTCCCTGTGCCTAGCACACACTGAACTGGTGATCGCCCCTGAAGTTTGGCTGGCCCGGTGGGGAGGGGCAGGCATACGCAGCCTGCTTACACCTCAGTGACAAGGGCAGGCAGGAGAGGGCGGAGTTTTCTTGCCAGTGTGCTTCGGAGGAAACCTGGCCAACAGGGAAGGGGGCTGGGACCTGCACTGTAACCTGTGTGGAGGAAGCCAGGGCCATGACAGGAGGGAGAGGCAGGAGGAAGCCACAAGCCCAGAACCCTGATAGCCTTGATCCAGGAAAAGGAAAAACAAGGGAGACTGAGGGCAGCAAACACAACATCAGACATGGCTTCAATGGACATTAAGAGATATCTTCAGGACCTTGTAGATGAGCTCAAAACTGAAATATTAATCAGGTAAAGCAGGATATGAGTAGAGTAATAAAAGAAATGCTCTCAGGAAGCATCTCTCAGGATGATACAGACGAAAGAAGGGAGGAACACAAAGGAGAGAAACATTCAATAAAGAATATAAAGAAAATATAGAATACCTAAGGCAGATTCAAAGAGATTACCAGGAAATTAAAAACTCAATTGAAACCTGGCAAAATGCCTTAAAAGAAACTAAGGATAGACTATCAAAACTTGCAGATAAGTTTGCAATGTGTGATCATGAAAGGAAAGATCTCTTAAAAATAAGGAAACAGGCAGTAACAATACAAAGGCTAGAAGATGATAAGAGAATCTACAATTTAAGAATAAGAAATGTGAACGAAGAAGCAGGAATACATACAGGTGAATTACAAAGGCTATCTATGGAAATAATTAAGGAAAACTTCCCAAGCATGGGAAAAAAAAATGACAGTTGTGCGAGGCATACAGAACTTCAGCCATCCACAACCAAAACAGAGATACACACAGACATATAATAATCAAAATACCAGAAATTCAATATAAAAACAATATTAAAAGCCATCAGAGAAAAGAAACAGATTAGTTATAAAGGTAAGCCCATCAGAATCACAGCTAACTTCTCGACACAGATCATCAGATCAAGAAGAGCTTGAAGTGAAGTCTTCCAAGTCCTGAAGGAAGGTGGCTTCCAGCCCAGATTGATGTACCCTGCAAAACTGTCAGTAGAAATTAATGGAGAAACAAGATGCTTCCATGACAAAGAGGACTGGGCGAGTTTGTGACCACCAATCCAACCCTGCAGAGAATGCTGAAGGACATTCTAGAGAGAGAGAAAAAAAAAAATACCAGGATTTTAGGAACAGTGGCAGAAAGGCCTCAATGAGTGGGGCAGGCAGTAGAATGGACAAAACTAACCAAAGGCAAAATGTAGCATAGCAGAAATGAGGCAGAGAAGGATAACTAGAAACTCTAACATAGATGGCCTTGATACACTATATTGTTAATAGTGCACCAGGATTTAAAACCCACATTACTCACACTACTCTGCTTAGATGTATTATATTCTGTTCCAGTCATTCTACCCGTACTAGATTTGAGGGCACAGACAGTAATCCTGAAAATAACAGGATATAGTATGGTAATCATCCTTAATTTCCTATTAACTTAATCTAAAGCTCTGTAAAACCTACAGTTTTACCATGACTGATCATAATTGAATCTGGTTTGTTGGATTGCTGTTTTGTATTGATAGATTTTATTCAAAGCTGTTATGATTGATAGTATCAAGTCTGAGAGTATAGGCAACTGCACTTAAGATGACAAGATCCACTAGAATATCCACTATGGTTTGATTATTACCTGCCTTTGAAGTTTTATACTGTCTAAATGTTTTATTTTACTAATATTGTTATTTACTGCTATACTCAATTATACTGTTATATTCACTTATACCTGATGATATAGACATTCTATTGAAGATAATAAGAAACAACACAGTAATCATGGTAGATCACCTTGTACTGTGGTTTTATATGACTTTTTGGCTTCATGTTTTTATAGGAATTTGTTTTGTCTTGCTAAGTTTTGTTTTTCCCTCTAATACAGAAACGATAGAAATACACATAGAGATTCATGCATGCGTAGCTGTTCACACTCTCACTGTTTGATTATCTACTTTGTATGCTTTAATTTTGTAACTTGAGCAACTATTTCTAAGAGGATAATATGTAATTTATGAACTAGTGATTTCTTATTTTTTATCTTTTTTTGGGAATTCTGTATTATCTCTACCCTTTACATGCTTTTGTTTCTCTTTAAATAAAATCTAAAAAAAAAAAGAATATTTCAAATCCATAGCATTAGAATGTCTTTTAAAAAGGACAGCTGTTGGGTGTGGTGGTGCATGCCTATAATCCCAGCATTTAGGAGGCTGAGGCAGGAGGATCATGCCTGCCAGCCTGAGCTGCATAGTAAAACCCTGTCTCAAAAAAGAAAAAAAAAAAGGACAAACAGGGTGGGGTTAGAGGAACAGGAAATGTGAGAATACGGGTGTCTTCATTTTTCATCATTAGAGCCTGAAATTTAGTGTCTTAAATTTGCACAGTGGTATAAAATCAGGTATTAGGAAAATAAGGAAGTAGGAACCTGACCAGGAATGATTACCCTCCTAATGAAGTGGTTTTTGTCCCCCACACTCCCCTCCACCTAATTATTATTCCAGATATCTTCACTACAGTTAGGGACAGGAAGAGCAGCATGCAGCTGTGGCATGATAAAGCCACTGAGGTTTGAAGTGTGACCGGAAGGTTGGAGGGTGTGACTAGCTGGGTGCAAAGTCTCTAGCTAACTGTATCACTAGGAAGGAATGGGTAGGATGTGTGGTTTCTGAAGGCTGCAGAAAATAAATGAAAACTTCATATATTCATGTTTATGTGAATATATATGTTTTGCACAAAAATGAAATTTGGAAAATAAAGTTGAAGAACATTCAAAATATACTTCAGATTTCTCGTCTTTCTCTTTCATTACCTGCTTGAGATAACGTTTAGTACTTTGATGTTGTACTGTTTTAATCAGAGCCAAGTTAGGAGTTTCAATCCATCCCATCTGAAGTTAGTCATCCTCCAATATTGTCTTCTCACTGAAAAAAAGTTTGCCTTTTCTAGAAATGCAATGATTAGTAATAAAAAGAAAATAGAACTTAGAGGTAGCAGCTACACAATTTGGTGTTCCAACTGGTATCATTCTGCCTCTTTCTAAAACTGAAAACTCAGATTTTATAATCAAGTTCTCTTAACCTTATCCTCTGTTCATTAAGTGTGTTGGTAGGTATCACACCTCTTGGGTATGACGCTTTTAGAATAATGAACATGACAGATATGGTATTCATTCTTCTGGACTTTATCTTAATGCTGCTAAACAACATGTAAAACATATTTAAAAAAGAAGTGTGCTCTGTATTTGTTCAGCCTGCACCCTGAGGGTTGTCCATCTTCTCACCAACTAAACGATTGTAAACCAAAAGAGAAAATAGCCTTAACATTACACTCTCACCAGGGGCAAGTAAAAGAAAAATCTTTAGATTTGAGACCATGGAATGGTTTCCTAGAGCAGAGGTGGTATGGTGTCATATGTTTTCCAGCTCCTAAATTATGTTAATGTATCACCTTTCAACCTCTGCACTCCAACTTTGATATGGTGGAATAGAAAACCTAGCTCACTGTGCCTTAGTTCAATTTTGTTGCTGTAATATCTGAGACTGATTATTTACAAGAGGTTTATACTATACAGCTCATGACTTTGGAGGCTGAAAAGTTCAAGATTAGAGTCACTTCTGATGAAAGCCTCATTGTGCTTTAACTCATGGTAGAGAGTGGAAGGGTAACTAGGTGTGTGTGTAAGAGACAGCTTAATAAGTGGACTATCCTGTAAGGTGGTGAGTTCTCTCAGGAGAAAAGCATTAATTCATTCATGGGACTTTGTCCCCTGTGACTCAAACACCTCCCTTTCGGGCCCACATGCCAATATGGTTACTTTGGGGTCTAAGTTTCAACACAAGTTTTGATGGGACAAACCATATTCAACACATAGCAGTTTGTCAGGATGTCTGGATTGCAGTCCTATGGCTTCTACTTTGTAGAAATTTAGGAAAGGAAAATAAAACAAAAGCAGAAAGACAAAAAGTATAAGGAATCCACAGCTGCTTGAACACTGCCATTCTTCAGGGGGCAGCAGGCGTGGCCAGCCCCGTGGGACTCTGCATGGGCACCCGAGCTCTGTTCTGGTCACACCTGGCCCCTTAGGGCAGGGATTCCTATTGCCTTCAGTCACCCTGCTTGTGGTAATGTTTTATGGCTGCTCTAGGAGATTAAACCAAAACATGTTTAACCAGGGTCAGCTTTCCAGTGTTCCTCTAACATTCCTAGCAAGAACAAAGGGGGAGAGCCAGGGACTGGACTGAGGGATTTGGATGTGTGTGGGGCAGAGCCCGGACTGCACCCTTAGAACACATCCTCAAGGCTCCCTGGATGCCTCAGTAAGATGAACCCTACCCTTACATTCCTGGGCTAGCAGGACAGCAATCCCACCTCCCTTGCTCCTGCAGGTGGCTGGCACACCTGTCTCCAGGCTGCCTGACCACGCACTCGGAAGCGTTAGTCAAGCCCTGGAACACTGCTCTGTGGTCCAGATTTACAGGACTAAGCTGGAAGGGCAGATGCTGACCGCATGACGTGGCTCAGTTAACTTTGAATGTATGCTAGTGAATCCTTCCCTCGCTGACTAACCGAGCCACACGGCTCAGCGACAGAGGGGGTGGGTTGCTTACCATTCTTCTCGCGGAAGGTGACTTTTGCAGTACCTTTGAGGTCTTGGGGCTTGCAACCTAAAGAAAGCACGTTTTGTCTTTAAGGTTCGCGTTGGGAAAGCAAAGCTAATCATGTACGTGTTCACGGAAAACGTCTCAGCAGCGTTTATAAATTATAAAATGTATACATGCACCTTGACTCCACAATCCTACATCCACAAGCTTATCCTACAAATGGATTTCACTTGTGAAAAGTGGCATACACCTATGTCTATTTGCTGAAGCAGATGCTGTAATAGCAGAAGAGACACTGTCTCCTGTTCTGCAAGCCAGAGTTGATTAAACGAATTACCATGTGCCTGTGGAAATGCTGCGAAAGCCCAAAGAAGCCTATTTTGTGAACTGATAAGGAACCACCAATACGATTTCATTCAGGAAGGCGGGATACAGGGCAGTGCTTGCCATGTAAAACGGGGAAGGACCCATGCAGTGCTTCCTGGGAATGCACCAGGGATGTGTTCCCAGGCTCCCCCGGGTACCAAACCCACAGAGGCTCAGTTCTCCCACGCAAAATGACGTCATATTTGCATATAACCTCTGTACATCCTGTGGAATACCGTGCATCATTCCTAGATTACATATGAACCTTACTGTAGTGTGGATGCTACATGAATGTCATAGTGTGTGTTTTAGAGAATGATAACCAGAAAAAAATGTTTGCACATGCTCAGTACTGATGGAATCTTTTTTCTATGTATAGTTTCCATCCACAGCGTGGACCTGCGCACACAGACCTCCCCGGAGGGACGCGTGCCTGCTTTCAAAGAGAAGAAATCAGGGGTGGCTAAACTCTGTTCTATGATCTTTGCAGGTTGTAAAATTTGTAATTAAAAAAAATAAAATAAAGTATAAGGAATCCTATCTGTAGTCCTATCTGTACCGCTAATTGCATTCAATTTCCCCAAGCCAATGAAATGGATTACACTCTTACTGAACATGTAAAGATACTTTTGTTGAACATGAGAAGAAACTGAGCCTTGAAGATTTAAAAAGATTTGTTCAAATTTTTACGGTTAAGAAGTATTTGAATCTTGGAGTTCAAATCATAGTATTTTACACTCAATGAGAATTTACTGTATGTATGCCAGGTTATAGTTAAGCTCATTACTTAGTAAATCCTCTGCAGCCTTGGGAGGCCAATGGTACTATCATTTACTATGGTGAATCCAGGGCATAGAGAATTACAAAAAATTCAGCCATATCTACCTAGTTCCAGAATCCAGCAAGAGCTTTATTGAATACCAAAGCCCTTCTGAGTCTAAGGCTCTTTGTATTCAATCAGATCTTACTTAGTATTTTATTTTTTGAAGTACTAGGCTCAAACACAGGGCCTTCTGTATTCATTCTAGGCAAGTGTCCTAACACTGATCTACATCCCAGCAGTCAGGCCATATTTTGAACTTGGTTGAATAAGTAACACTGATGTGTCCTTAAGCAAGTTAGTGACCTCTTAAAGTTATTTTTGCAGAGAACCAATTGGCTACTTAGCTCAGAATGAGGAATATATAGCCCATGACCATCTTTCCTTTCCCGTAAGCATCAGCTTTAAATCATACAATTTCCTCTTTTCATTTCGGTCAACAGGAGGGGGAGAAAATTTGAGCTGGAGCATCATTCAAAGCCATTTCATTTCCGCCTTTAGTCTTACAGCCTCTAAGAGGTTTAGGACAGTGAAAGCCAATATATTTCTCATTTTAGGGTCAGTTCCTTTCACCGGCATCACTATGTAGCTCATCTACAGGTAAGGTCTGTTTTTATTCCCTCGGGTCTTTAAGCACATTATCTTTTTTGTTCTGGAGATATAGAATTTCATTACAAATGGCATGAGAATGAGGTTGATAGAAAAACATTCTTTACTAATTGCATGAGAATTACATTAAGTATGAAAGATGTAAACATTTTAATTTGCAGTCATGGAAGATTTATCTTTTTGTGTTGTCAAAATGAAGAGGAATTGGGGGAAGAAGGGGAAGAAATTATTTTTTACTTGGCTCTAATGGTTTACATGTTATCCATCTTGAAGGATTCTATAAAAGTCCTCCTTTTCTTAGGAAACTAGGGAAAATGTGAATAATTAAACAATTTTATAAATTAAAATAATTAGAAAATAATACAGTTATATGTACAGTTTGTTTTTTACAGTTTCTGTTTGCTGGATATCATCTTTCCGACTGATTAATGTCAAAAACAAAGTAAAATTTAAATATTTACTATTCAATATTTATTTCTCTATTAATATCTGTTCAGATTCTATCATTTATGGATATTAATTAGTGAGTGCTTATTGACAGATTTTATTTTCACATAGATTCCTCTGGCAACAGCATACTAAAAAGTTATAAAATTTTCAAGTACATGGAACAATTGGGGATTAAAAATAGAGGTGTTAAGTCTCCAAAAAAGAGATTTTTATTTATCAATTTTGTACAGAGTATTGAATCTGAAATATTAACCCTCAAATAATTCTTTTTCAGTGAGTATTGAGAGTGTACCTCGGGAAATACCGGTAGAGTCATGGACAGTTGTTAAGAATGAAGAACATTTTTATATTTCATGCATATTGAAATGTGTATGTTTCTAAAGACCAGAAATACTTACATTTTTTTCAGAATATTTTGAATTCTTCTTATTTGAATTGATAGTGTTTAGTGTTTTGAGTTGGTACCCATTTTGCTAACATTTTAAAGCATATGTTGGTCATTTTGAGCAAATTGGTTGGGTCAATAGGTCAGTAATGTATTGGAAGAAATTTTTGTTTTTTTTACATTTTCTAATAACCATCTGTGACCACTGGAAGTATAAATGATATGAACAGAAATGTAAACTTTTTCATTTCTTGCATAAATCAGGCTCAGTTTACATGCCTTAAGCTCTTAAAGGCATTAATAAATACGTATCCACAGACACATGTACATATTCTACATCAAATCTTCCTGTGTTCCCATGGGTTGACATTTTAATTTTTTTTTCTAGACAGTAATCATCTCATGGCAAAATTTTAGTGCAAAGCAAAATTGTCTTCTAAGTCTAAAGATGAACAATGACGAGGTGACTTATTCAACCTTGAGATTTCTTCAGTCTCCTTCAGAGGCACAAAATAGACCAAGACCTGATGCAGCTGAAAGGCCTAGAAAAGCTGAGGACAAAGGTATATGCTGCAAGCATCTAACTTGACCTGTTTCTTACGACTTTCCAAGTTTTTGACATTCGGAGAAAAAGTCTTATCTTCTCCTTCTCACTGTCAGCTGGTAGTACACAACCACAATGGGACAGTGTAGCAGAATAGAAGTCTTCTGTGAGAATGGAGGGATAAATACATTCTTTTAAATTTGAGAAAATAGGAGATGATTTTTATTCAAATATAGTCAAGAAGAATTTGTCAGTCCTTTAAAAATGAAGTCTGAAGAAACACCTCATTTACTAGAGAAATAAAAGATTTAGAGAAATGAAAAATGTATGTTGAACAATGTTTGCATTTAGATAAAAGTGTTTTAGATGTTTTAAAAATTTACCAGATGTTAGCCAGATGTTAGTGGTGCATGCCTGTAATTCCAACACTCAGGAGGCTGAGGCAAGAGGATCATTGTGAGTTTGAGACCAGCCTGGGATGCAAAGTGAGCTCAATATCAGCCTAAACTACATAGCAAGACCTTGTCTCAAAAAGACCAAAAAAAAAATTTCTAGATCTTAATAGCAATGAAATAGGAAAAAGATTTAAATCACAAAGTAAATTCTTATTTTTCTATTTCATCTTTATTTCTATTCTCCTATCAAATATTGTCATAATTAAACTCTAAATTGAAGGCTTCTATTTCTTTGATTTAAGGATAGATAGAAGTACAACTTTCAGATGATGAAGACCTCACAAGCACAAGGATAAGTAGATATTGTTTGGAGAAAAGTAGAACTGATGACAAAGAAAAGAAGTGGATTTCTAGAAATTCTTTTAAGGATGGACCCCCTATCATATTTCCAGCTTCAGAATACCCATAATTGATTACCAATTTCTTAAGACTACTGACTGAGTCTTCCTTTCTCTTTAGGATTGATTTTGTGGTCACATGGAGAAGCACATATACCAATTTGGATTCTCTAATTTGTATTGTGTCTATTGCCTTTGGTGCTTTTGAAATCATATAGAAATGGTCCTATATGTATGATTTTGACAATGGTTGCATATCTTCTAGAAGTCTAAAACTATAGTTCTTTTTTTTTTTAAAGCTATAGTTCTTTTCTTTCTTCTTCTTTTTTTGGTATTGGTGATCAAACTCAAAACCTTGCATTTACCAAGAAAGTGCTTGAACCACTGAGCTAAATCTCCAGTCCTTTGAACTGTAGTTCTTATATTACAAATTTAAATCAATTCATATAACATCATTTTATAAAATACTGTCCCCTTGTTTCAGTGGTGTCCTTGGATAATGTTAGTAGTAGATGGGGCTCTTTCCTTGATGATTGATTTTCTCTGTTTTTATCTAAAGGATTTGCAGTACCTTGGCATCTCACTGCAGCAACTCTTGGGATCCTTTGCTTACTTCTGTTACTGGCAGTTGTCCTGTTGGTGATGAAGAGTGAGTAATTGAAATACGTTTTCCCATACCTGCCAGTGTTAGACATGAATTGTGCACATATTAGCCATGTTCCATCCATTGATTCCTGTATATCATCAGTGAATTCCCAGATGCCTCTGGGCTTTGTTATTTTTTCCCCAGGATCTATCACATTTTCATTTAAAAATTTTTATTTATCTATCCCATTGACTTTGAGGCTTTGGTGAGCTGCCTCATTGCATCTTATCAATGCCATGTTCCTTCTGATAGAGAACTTAGTGACATTCTGCCATCTGAGTTTAGGTCACCGTGACTCTGAGATGGGCAAACAGCTCTTCGAAAGAAATGTTGGCTTTCTCTTGATTTTTTCCTAAGCGTATAATGAGGAAATGATTTACAATGAATCTGTACCTGAATGTAAAATGATTCTGCATTTAAGCTTTCTCTTTTGTTTAAATTCCCTCACATTTTTAGGGAAAATTACTGATATGCTACCCTCTGATCAAGTTAGATATCTGGCTAATACTCTCTTTTGTCCTGTGGATACCCCATCTGTTCTAATCAGAATGATGCCATCTCTTCAAGATTCTCAGTTCAGACTTTCCTCAGAAGATGTGTTTAGTGAGCTGATTTTTCCTTTGTTCTTTTTGTAAATCATACATCATTAAATAAGAACTAAGATGTAAGATATCATAATTTTATTCAGATATTTTATTTTATTTATTTTATGTTTAACTTGTTAACAGTGAGAAATTCAATGTTTCCATTTCTTTGGTCAGTTCACAGAGGTGTTACTTTCTAAATGTCAGATTACTAATTAAAGTAACAATGTGAGTTGGTTGTCACAGTGAGACTTTTTCTTAAATTTTAATATTACTCATTATGAGTTATTTTTTGTATCATATCTATATTATTAATTTTAGTTTTTCAAGAAAAAAATGAAGAGGAGAAAACTCTGGAAGACCTCAGGCAAGCTCACATTACACAAAATTGCAGCTCTTTACAGAAAATTTTGACGAATATGACTTTAGAATACAACATTCTTAAAAACAAAATGGATCAGGAAAAAATGGATCTGGAGTTCTTTTTTGAGAACAGAAGTCATGGGAAAGATAAAACCTTTGCAAAACCTTTGCAAAATATAGGTATGTTGGACAGAAATCCTTATCTCCACTTCTATGAGTTTCACTGTTTTAGATACTCCATTTAAGTGAACTCATAAAGATTTTTTTTTTATGGCTGGCTTATTTCACTGAGCACAATATCTTCAAGGTTCATTCATCTTGTGACATGGCAGAATTTACTATTCATCTATCAGTAGATATTTAGGTTGTTTTCATACATGTCTATTGTGAATTACGCTACATTGAAGACGGGAATGTAGATATCTCTTGGCAATCCAGAATCTTGATGAACTGTGTATTATCATTTTTCTGAGAGCTATGGCATTTTTATTTAGTTACACAAGTCTGATAAATATATTTCTCTGATTTACAAAATACTAGGTAACAAGAAATTTAACGATTCTTCTATGTTGTAGGCAAAACTTGTGAAGTGTACTTGACCTGCTATGGAGTAAAGTGTTATTATTTCATCACTGATAATAAAACCTGGGAGAAATGTAAGCAGACTTGTCAAAATCAAGGATTATCCCTTTTGAAGATAGACGATAAAGATGAACTGGTAATTTAGACTGTTCCATTCACTTCTATTCTCTTGGACTTTGTCTCTCACCTTGGAGCTTAAGATAATGAGAACCTCCAACTGCTATTTGGCAAAAATTGTAAGTTAGGAGTCTCTCATGGGATATCTGTGTGCTGAGAAGCATATGGTCCTGCTCCTTATTAGCTGCTCAGTACATCCCATCTATTATGATAGAGCAGCTTGAGTCTTTGCAGTCAGCTCCCTTTCTAAGGTGTCTGTAGAAGTCCCTCACACAGAAGTATGTCTTTTTCTGGATAAAACTGAGCTCTTTGGTAAATTGGATCCAATAGTTATTTATCCCTATCGAGTGGCAACCAGAAAGCAAGAGGCATCACAACCTAGGAGTTACCATTAGGAACTCAGGCACTTGACTGAGGATAACACCTATCTTTAGGTACACTGGGATGAGTTTAGGTACACTGGTTAATCTCTCTGGGTCTATCTGAAAAACATAGAGAGGATAATGTCCAGTATGAATGTATTAACCAATGTTATCAATTAGCCTTATGGTGATTTTTATTGCATCTGCCATATAGATAATAATTATTTGACCAATACTCTGATATATAAATGTGTATATCATTGAAGACAGTTATAAAAAGTAAAAATATATTGGCAATGCTACCATATTGAAAATTTTGTTTCAATTGATTACTAAGGAAAATCATCTGCATACCCAATGTATATTTTCATAGAGAAATAAAATTTAGCCTGAAACCACTATTTATCAATTAGGAAATGAACACAACATTTATATATAAATTTGATAAACAATTCATAATATCAAGTCATGAAATAATTTTGTTTGACAGTAAAATATAGATAAGCTTATAATTTAAAACATATTCATTCAATTAATCAGATATTGTATATGATATCAGTTTGAAGTACTATATTTTAACTCTAGTCAATACTTTTAAATATCTCCTCTTCTCTCCTTTCTAACTACTAAACTACAGAAAAGGCTTTCTCTTAGGAGAAGCTTTAATGCACATTTTCATTTTTATTTTGATCAATTATTTTGATGAATATTTCTTTCACTTATGATTATGTGATCATCATTTTTCTGAATCACTCAGTATGCTGGAGCATGGATTTGAGTAGTGTCATAAAATGTCCAAAATTACTTAATGAATATCCAATTGCACAAAAATGTAGCACAATACATTTTTCAGAATGTTTAATAATTTATGCCACTGATATCCATTTTTAAAATAAATAAATAATGTACTAAAGCAAAATTACTGAAGAAAATAAAAATACAGGGGCTGAGGGGAGAGAGGATGAGGACAGTAGGAGAGCTCTGGCCACAGGAACAGCTGACTCCTCTGCCAGGCATTCTTCCTGTTCACCTAACAGATGAGACTTTGTTCCATGATATATTTTGTTTCATTTACAGGACTTCCTTTTATCTCAGATTCACACAAAGAAGTACTGGATTGGGCTATTTTTTGACACAAGGGAAAAGAGATGGAAATGGATGGATGGCGGCCTGTCTTCCGGAATGTGAGTTTCTGGAGTATATTCAGAGTCTAACATCAATGCGGGTGTTGAGTGGATTGTCTTTAAAAAGCATCTTTTCTAACTTCTCACAGCTAATCCCATTTCCAAATGGAGGTTACCAGAAGAGGCACAATGAGGGAAAGGTGTTTGAGAAAGCACAGTTCAAAAAGAAAGAGAAGTGTCATACAGTTATTAATCATAACAGAAGTATAATGCTCAAAAGTATGTGTTGTAGGTGAACAGAATAAAACAAAACAAATTTTAAGCTGATAGAAAGTGATTGGTTATCTTGATTTACAGTATGCTTAATATAACTAATATATGCTTATTTACATATTGTTTACAGTATATAAGTATATGTGTACATATACACATAAAACATGTACATGCATATATATAATTTCCATTTTGAAATGCAATATTATACAAACCCTTAGGTTTACATTTAATTCTAACCTGCTGTAAAACTGTTTATTAATTTAGAAGAACTATTATATGGATTCCTAGGAGTTCTGTTTTGTGTTGGATAAGTTTAGGAGTTATTTATATTTAAGCTGTTTTTTATTTCTTGAAAGACAATAAACACACTTATTTTACACTTAGTATCTGGTGACCCAAGTTTTCACAGTTTTGTAGTGTATAGCAATTTTCTTTTTCATTTTCAAGTTGCTGTGGAAACTATGTGAGCCTTGAGATGAAGGTGATAGTTTCTTCAAGGAAAATGTTTTTTGTTGGATGTCTTAGTGTACAATCAGGGTCTTTTCTTTTAGACACAGTCTTGTTATGTAGCCTAAACTGGCCTTGAATTACCAGCGATCCTCTTGCTGTAGCCTCCCAAGTGCTGGGATCACAGGTGTGCACCACCATGCTTGGTTTCATCAGGGTTATTTTTACTTCTAAATTTAAGTCTTGTAAGTACTGGAATTCTGAGCTGCAATGTGCAAAAGATATCCTGCAGCAACTCTGAGTTGTAGCCGTATCCTCTACTTATGCTCCCAGGTAGAGACCATCCCAGAGTTGAGAGACCAGAAGGGCTCATAGACCAAATTAGGACTGTCAAAGCACACTGTTAATTTAACCCACTTTGAGCTCATAGCAGAACTCAGAAAGAAAAAGATGGGTTAAGTCGTTTTACTTAGTACCTTGGAAAGGTACAAGGAGTGAGAGGATTCTCTGAATTTTGGGCTAAGAAATCTTTGTACCTCGATGGTGGTGTGGTTTGTGGGGTCAGATGTGAGGTCTCAGTAAGAAGGTCCAGCTGTCAGGAGGTTCTTGTGGTCAGGAACACATTTTCTCTACTCGAGAGAAGCAGAATCTTGTGAGCTAGGTCACAACTTCAGTTTTCCATTTAATCACTTAGCAGTTATGCATTTACTTTGTGTTTTTTTGGGCAGAGCCGAGAAAAATATCATCAGCTGGTGGTGAATTTAAGACCACATGAATGTTGATGTTACGCTTCGTATGTTTTTGTGTATAGTTAGCATCTACTTGGTCATTTCTTCCTTTTTAGCCCATGTTGATCACACATTTACTTTATTACCGAACCTTATACATAACAAGTTTCATTGATTATCAGTTTACCTTTCCTTTCTTAACATATCTTATGGATTCTGCCTATGCCTCACAGGCCACTTTGTTTCATTTTTCTTCTTTATTTCTTTGTTTTACTTCCCGCAGTAAATTACATGAAAAATGCTTTGGTTTGAATTCTTAGATGAGAGCTTCTCTTCTGTTTAAACCCAAGGTTCAAGAAAGTTCGAGTGTTATTTTTGCTGAAAATTTATCCTTTTCAGGGCTCAGCCTTGTGCAGTTTGGGTGGATTCATTATTTAGATCTAAGTCTTGGGTGCATTCAATATTCATCCTATGATTTTCACCCAGGGAAAAACTGGTATCAGTGTTTCACTTACGCTCAAAGTTCCCACCTTTACCTAATTCCAGCCTGATCAAGAATCGCTTCTTACCAGGTTATGAACTGATTGAAGAAGATTCCAATATTTTCTTTTTAAGTTGTCTTCATTAGGAAGAGAACTCTGGCACTTGGTACACCATTTTGGCTGAATAGAAGCCTTGCTTTGGACAGGGTATTTGATGGATTCCCATGGTTTAGCAAATATGTAACTGTTACCTGTGGGGTGAGGAGAATGGAAACAAAACAAAGAAACTTTATGTGGGGTTATATTCTAATTCTCTTTTTGTTGTTAAAATATGGTTGTCTGTGGCAAAAATATATTTCTTCTTTTTAACATCTTATTTTTTGAAAAAATTAGCAAAGCAGGCCTGGTGTCTTATAATTGCATGATAATATTGTAAATTATTTTTGTCTGATGATTAAAACCTGATATTTTGCAATAAAATGGGGGCTTATAGGCCATTATTCTATTAATGGGCTAAAAATGAAAGAAGATCTTTAATGATGAACTTATGGTTAATACTTCCATACTCTAAGCAGTGTAATTTTTTTAAAAATCATGACTGGTGTCATGGTAAACTTCAGAATTATACAGTTGTCCACATGTTTTCTGTTCCACAGTAATGTTGCCATAATGAATATACTTCATTTGGACAAAAATTGTGCATTTTTAACTGCAACAAGAATATCAAATATGCCCTGTACTAACACTTACCATTGCATCTGTGAAAAGAGAATGGATGGTACTTTCCCTGCCTCAGTGTGCAGGAAGGAAGAAAGGTAAACCTGGAATGCTGTTGTTTTGTTTGTTCCCTGTAATAATTTGTAATTACTTACAAATAAATACTTCTGACTCCAGGACTTAGTCTGTTATGGAGATGAGCACGAAAATGAAGAAAACGTTCTTTCAGAACATGACTCAGAGGTCAGAAGTCATTGTTCTTCCTGGAGAAGAGATGAAGAGTTTGTCTTTGGAGAGCTGCTTCCCTTTTCTTTGCTTACCTTGAAAAATTATTGTTTCTATTCCTGAACTACCTACAGTACAAATTAAAGAACTTTGATAAACAGTCTACATCTTTTCCTTATTCATAGAGGAAATCATTTTGATATCTTGTCATTCTGATATCATAAATAAGAAGTAGAATGGCAGGTGCATTGGTGAATGCCTGTAATCCCAACACTCTGGGAGGTTGAGGCAGGAGCATCCCAAGTTTGAGCCCATGCTGGAAAACTTAGCGAGATCCTGTCTCAAAATAAAAAATAGAATAAGATTGTGAGACTTAGTTCAGTACAAGGACACTAGATTCAATCCAGAGTACCCAAAATAAAACATAAAAAGGGAACAATTACATTATGGTTGTATATATTTCTTCTTTCATCTATGTTACCTTATTTTAAAAAGTTGTATTACCATAAATAATTTGCAAATTTACTGAATAGTTAGTTGAAAGTATATTACAAGGAACTCCCATGTATCCTTTGTATAGTTACCAGTTGCTTATATTTTGCTACAGTGATCAGAAATTTAGCATTGGTGCAGTACTCTGATCCAAGCTGTAATCTAGGTTCCATTGACCCCATAGTATCACTTGCAGGTCTCTTTCCTCCATGCCCCTCCATTCGGTCATGATGCCTTTTAGCGCACTTCAGTCTGCAACAGTTCTTCACTCTTTGTTTTTCTTGACTTTGAGATCCTAAAACTAATGTTTTTTGAGTTATATTTTGCATATAATAAAGCATAACATCTTGGAGTTGTGAGGAATATAGGTTTTAACAAATGCATACACTTCTTTTACACCATCACCCCTGAGAGCTCCTCTATCCTCTCACCACATACTGGGCTGTGCGCAGCTAGTGACATGCTTTCTTTCACTGCAAACCAGCCTAGCCTATTGCTCTGTTTCATGCATCATGTGCTCTTCTGTCTGTGGCTTCTTTTTGCTGAGCACATTTTCAAAATTAATCCCAGGTTTTTCATGTATCAATATTTCATTCTTTTGTTACAAAATAGTATCCTATTTATAGGTGTACCACCTTGTAAAAAATTCATTTACCTATAGATATTTCATGCATTTTCAACTTTTGGTTATTATAAATAAAGCTGCCATTTATATTTGTATGCAAGGTTCTGTATAGATTTTTAATTGCATTTATCTAAGGATGATATTGAGCACCATTTCATATGTTGATTGGTCATTTATATTTTGGAAAATATCTATCTGTGGTTCACTTTTATAAAATTGACTTTGCTTTCTAATTAGAGTTCTGTAAGAATTCTTTATATAATTTGGATACAAACCTTTTAGTAAAAGTATGTACTATAAATATTTTTTACTAGTCTGTGTCTTGCCTCTTCATTTTTTAATGATGTCTTTCAAAAAACAGAACTTTTAAATTTTTATTGAGGCCCACTTTATCATTTTTTAATGTCTTGTCTAACCATCTTTGATATATCAAGATTGCAGAGATTTTGTCCTGTGACTACTTTTGAAGATTTATAGTTTTAATTTACAGGCTTGGATTATGTTAATTTTAAGTGAATATGTGTGAGAAAAGGGTTGAGGTTCACAATGATTCCATTTGGATATTTTTTGTTTTTACACGATGTTGAAAATCCTTTCTTTTTTATAATTACTTTGGTGTCTTTGCAAAAATTAATTGATGGTATCAGTGTGGTCAATTTCTAGATTCTGTATTTAGTCTCAGTAATCTGTATAATCTATTCTTTCAGCAACCCTATAATGTCTCAAGAACTATTACAGAATCCTTTGGAATGAAATATGTTAATTCTCCAAATTCATTTATTTGCAAAAATATATTGGCTATTCCAGGTTATTACATTTATTCAAAATTTCTTAAATAATGCTGTTGGGATTCTCACTGGGACTGCACTGACTCTGTAGATTAAGTTAGAAGTACTGATATTTTAAGAATATTAAGTGCCAGAATTCATGGCTATGATTTATCTCTCCATTTAGTTAGGTCTTTTTAGTTCTCTCCGCAATGTGTTATATTTTGGCATATAAATCTTAACATATATTTTGTTAAATTTATGGGTTCTTTGATGTTACTTTCAAAGGTACTTAAACTTTTTTCCACATTATTTATTATTAGTTTATAGAAATAAAACTCCTTTTTACAAATTTACCTCATGTTCTCTGACCTTGCTAATTTTACTTATTTTCAGTAGTTTTTTTGTGTGGAGTTTTAGGATTTTTCTGTTCTATATTCACAACCATGTATCCTAGGAATATAGAAAACTTTCTTTCATTTTCCTTCCTTTGATTAATTGCAGCAGCTAGGAACTTCAGTACAATGTTACAGAGAATTGACAATAGTAAACTTCCTATCCTTGTTCTAGCACTACAATACAAGTTTTTAACCTTTCACAATTATGTTTGTGGTCAGCTGTAATTTTTTTTCTTTTATGGAGCCTTTTGACCACGTTGAGGAAGTGCCCTTCCACTGTTATTAAGAGTTTCCTTGTGAATGGGATTTCGATTTTATTGCATAGTTTCAGCTGCCCTAATAGAAATGACTATAGATTCTCTCTTTTAGTCACAGATGTAGTTCTGGTGTAGTTTGTCTCCCAAAGGTTTGTGTACCAGAGTCTCTGTCATTGGTGTAGGTTTAAAAAAAGTGATGAAACCTCTAAGAGGGGAGAGGTGTAGTGCTCAGTGATTAGGTCATTGGGGTGCTGCTGGGGAAGGGTCTAATGCTCTTCCTGAGAGTGCATTGTCATACCTAGAGCAAGATAGCCCCCCTCTACTCTCCGGCTCCTGTCTTCCCATGTGAGTGCTCCCTTTGCTCTGCTTCCACCATAATAGCTGCTGTGCAGAACAGACTCTCACTAGAGAGCCTGGAGAGAAGAGACCACCTATCCTGGATGTCCAGCCTCCAACATGAGAAGCTGAATAACCCTCCTTTATATACAAGTTACTCAGTTTGGGGTATGTTATTATAGCACAGAAAAACTGATTAATGCAGCCACTATGTTGAAAAAAGACCTCTTTAACAAATGGTACTGAGAAAGCTGAAAATCGACTTGTAGAATGCTGAGACTGTATCTTTGTGTGTCACTCTGTAAAAAAATCAATTCAAAGTGTATCAAAGATATTGGTGTAAGACCTGGAACTCTGAAACTATTGAAAGAAAATAGAAGGACAACACTTGAACATTATAGATACAGGCAAAAGCTTTCTGAATAGGACTCCAATAGCTAAAAGAAACAGTAGCAGGAATCAACAAATGATATTCCACAATATTTGAAAGTGTTTGCACAGTAAGGGAAGTAAAGTAAGATGGCATCTTGTAGAATGGAAGAAAATCTTTGCCTTTTACTCTTCCAATAGAAGATTAATCCCTACAACATATAAAAACTAAAAAATCTTAGAAAATAAAATAGCAAATGAACAAATGGGCAAATGAGTTGACAAACACTTCTCAAAAAGAGAAGTTAAATGATCAGTAAGTATATGAAAAATATTCAACATCATTAGCCATTAGGGATATGTAAATCCAAATGACACTTCATTCCACCTCCTGCCATTCTGAATAGATGTTATGGGAATACAAAAAATGGTAAATACTGGCAAGCTTGTGATGAAGAAGTAATTTTTCTACACTATAGGTGGAGATGCAAATAAGTACAGCCACTATGGAAATTGGTATGAAAATTCCTCAAAAACCCCCCCATTAAACCAAAACTAAAACAGAGCTGTGGTTTGATCCAACTGTACCACTCCTGGGTATATAGCTGAACTCATTAAAATCAGCATATGTTGTAGGCAGGGGTTGTGAGAAGAACAATTACATACAGGACACAGAATTTATAATACTGTTTTATGATGGTCACCCAGAGTTAAACATAAGAAAGAGCAGGAAATCTGTCCACCACACTAAAGACTGAATATTCAGCCAAGTGCCTGGATCCCACAGCAATGTCCTGTGCGAGTCCAGATGAAGACCCACAGCCCATGACAGTGCCTCCAACAAGTCCAGCTGGAGGCCTAGAGCCCATGACAAGGACTCACACCAGTCTGTTTTATGGATCTGCACTGGTAAGGCCCAAAGGTCAAAGGTGGAAGCTAGAAAGTCTGTGCCAGTTGGGTGAAGAAGCTGTGCCAGCAGGTTGAGGATTCTACACTGGAGCTGAGAAGTCACACTCAAAATAAGGAGCAGGGCTTCCCTAAAAAGTTCCACAGCTATCCTCAGTGACAATGAAGTTCTGAGCTCCTCCTAAGATGAGAACAATGGAGTGCATGCCAGGAAGCCAGCGTAACAGGCTTCACCTGGAGATTAAACAGCACACATCTTCCTCTCCAGAACCAGGAAACGATGCTCAATGTAAGGACCTGAGCTCCCCCAAAGTGAACCACAGCCCTCTCAGTGACAAGATCCCAAGCTCTTCCAATGATAGTGGTTGAATTCATAAAGGGAAAGCTCGCCATGACAAGCTCCTACAGGAGAACCGATGGCTCTAAATAGCAATACTTGGGAGAACACACAATGCCTAGCTCTTCTTTTCCATGTCTCTATGCTAACAACTTTCCTCAGATGAGCCATCTACACTCAGCACCACACTGATTTAATTCATCTGGTGTTAAGTTGACCATCAGTTTTTAATCCATAATGGTATACTATATTTATTGCCACACAATTCACAATAGTCATAACATGGATCCAGTCAAGGTATCCATCAACAGATGAATGGATACAGACAATGTGATATATATATATAGAGAGGACTATCCAGCCATAGAGAACCAAATTTTGTCATTTGTAAGCAAATGGATGTATCTGAATTTCATCATGTTGAAATAAAATAAGCCAGATTCAGAAAGGCAACTATCACATGTTCTATGAGGAATCTAGAAAAAGGGATGACAAGCAAGTAAAAAAGGAGACTATTAGAAAAGAGGAAGAGTGAGGGGGGAGAGGGGGAAAGTGTGGGTAACAGGTGGGATGGATATGATCAAAACCTATGTACTAATTCTCTCAAAGTGAAATGGAGTGGGGTGGGGAAAAGGGAATCTTGGGAGTGAAGATGGTTAAAGAATGTTAAGTGCATCTATGAATCTGCCAAAATGAAACCCATTTATCTCTGTAACCAACATACACTAATAAGAAAGACTTTTCAGGAAAGAAAAGCGCCAAAAGAGTTATATAGAAAATAGAAAAGGAACAATGGAAAAAGTCATTGTACTAGGTAAAGAGCACTCATTAGTAGAATCTGAATTAGTTGTATCTGAAAAAATTAATAGGCTAGTGAGAACAGGAAGTGATAAGTATCAACAATAAGCTGATGATCTGTTACAAAAGTGAAGACATTAGTAACTAAGAATATTTTTGTAGCATCTATATTATATGTAGACAGTATAGGGCCAGGGATTTAGCTCAGCAGCATGCATGCTTGCCTGGTAAGCATGATGTCATGAGTTTGATCCCAGATACCTAAAAAAAAAAAAAGAAAAAAGAAAAAAAATGTGTTTCTCCTCTTTTTCCATTGTCATTTTTTATAGGAAGCACTGAAAGAATCTATCATCGCAGTACAGATGATCAAGCCAGACCTCATGGAATGAGTGCATAGTATCAGGAGGCCTTACGTTTGAGGTAGATTCTGTGACTAACAGGACTTTGTATGTTTTTTGTAGGGGAGAGAGTGAAGTTCTCTTTCTTGGAGCAGCCAAAAGGGCAAGTAACAATGGGATAGATATGATCAAAATATATTCCTTGAACCCTCTCACATAGGAACCGAGAAAGAGGTTGTGGAAAGTGTATGTAAGGTGGAAGCACAAGATTGTTATATAAGGTTAAGCGTGGATACAAGGATGGGAATGGATAGTGAGAGGGACTACGTGGCCTGGGATGTCTGCGATCAGATCTACTCCTAGCTGTTCCCTTGTTAGTTATTCACTATAGGGTGACCAATCCTTCCACGCTGCATGTCCTAGTGTTTTAAGCCAACAAATCTTGAAGTGAAACTCAACTGCCATTGACATGTGGCAAGGCACAGTTGCAGACCTGTGAAAAGTCCCCACCAGTCCAGAAGTGATGTGCAGAGCTGGAGGCATCAGTTTGAGACTGTAAATACACAGACAAATCACCCAGGCTTACCTGCAAGTGACTGTTACACATTCAACAGTGTCTCTGTAAGTGGTTACCAACCTGAGACACACAAAGCTGAGAAAGTGCCTAAGATATGTTCTTGAGATTTTTTTTTTTGGAGACAGAGTCTTGCTATGAAGTTCAGGCTGGACTTGAACTCACTATCTAGCCCAGGCTTGACTCAAACATGCAGTGATCCTCCTGCTTCAGCCTCATGAGGACTGAAATTACAGGCATACATTACCACACCCAGCCTGAGATATTTTTTTAGTGAGGGGAGGGAATCTTGAAAGATACCTAAAATATGTTTTCTAAAACCAGGTTCCCTGATTCAAGGTGGGTTTTGTCAGTAAGAGATGTTAATTGGAAGGTGAGAAAATGTTGGATTTTTTATTTTATTTTATTTTGCCTCTGCTTTGGTTGCATCTCTAACAACAGACTCTTATTTGGATAGATTTGTGGTCCTAGCTTTTGCCAGTGATTCTGGTTGTGGAAAAACCACCTCCTTACTTTATTACTCCCAGTTTAGAGGTTGGAAGTCTTCCTGGTATTGTTAAACTAAGGTTTCTTACTCCTACGTCATTTTCTTGGTAAAGTGGCACCTCAGTTCACAAACATAATTTATTCCACGATTCTGGTAGTGAGTCCAAATTGATTACAAACCAAATGAATTTTCCCATAATATTCAATGTAAATAAAGTTAACCCACTGTGAACCATATTTTTAACCACAGAAATATGAAACAAATTGCAGCCCAGGACAGCAGGAAGAGGGAGAACACTAACCTTACCTCTCTCCTTAGTGTCCTGCACGTTCTTGTCTCCCTCACTACTTTGGAGCCCTGCTAGACTGGATTACACTGTACAGTTCCGCATGTGTTGAAAAGCACTCAGAAAAGCTTCACAGCACCTAGGTACAGTTTTGTCTGCCACCGCTATCTTGAATATCAGAAGTGACCACCACGTGTCAGAGAGGGGAATGGCTGCGGCTGTGTTTGTTCAGGAGTGAAATAAAATTTTGCTGAGAACTTCTGTCGTGAACTGAATTGTTCACAAACAGAAGCATTTGTGAACCCAGACATCACTAAATCTTTGTTATCTGCTTCATCACCTCCCCGAAATAAAGTCCATCTGCTTAGAAAGATTTGTTTTCCTTTCTGACTCAGACTGATATGCATATCATTTTTCATTTTTATCATGGTAACAATCCTATTGCATAGTATCACTGTCCTTTCACAGGTGAGGAAGCTGAAGCCTACTAAGACCATTCGATTGGAAACAGAGGTGGAGTTGAACCTTTGCTGCATGGCTGTTCTGACAGTGACATACGGATGATCTTTATCTATAGCTCATATAGCTTCCCCGTTCTGTTACTGGACTGGGAACAGTGGATATTTTCTTGAGTATGAAGGCAAGTAGGGCTGTACTTCGTGGCAGTCATTTGGAAATGGCTTTTATGCAAGTTATTGTGCTAGTTATTTAAAAAATTGGTCTTCCAATCTAATACAGTAAAAATTAAACTTGCTAAAATAAAAAAAAGATTGAGGAAGATAATTAATAGATTCTAAATTATAGTTAGGAGTAATTGGTTTGTTATTGTGTGCATGGAGGATTATATTTAATAACGATATACTGTATTCTTCAAAAAGCTAGAGAAAAGGATTTTGAATTCCTTCATCCAAAAAAATGTCAAATGCTTAAGTTGATAGATATGCTTAACCTGATTTACATTACATAATGTGTGCATGTATCTAAACATTACATGGCCCCTACAAACATGCACAATTTTATGTCTTTATGTGTCAATTTAAATAGTTTAATTTAATTTAAAAGGTATACCATGGCACTTATACACATTAGAGTATTGATTATGTTTCATGGAACTTTCAAATAAGGACAGAGGTGTTCCTAGAGATTTAGTCAGCATTCTTAGTTCTGTCTGATGGGTTTTGATTTGAAATTCAGAGACAGTAAACTCAGACCTTTAGAGAAAAAGAATGAGCCCCTTGGATTAGATTATTATCAAGTAGAAGTGAGTCACATTCAAAGCAGTTCATTGAATCAAGAGAATTACTATTTCAGTCATGGAATAATCTGGGCCTCCCTAGTATTGTTTCTTTTTGAATCAAGTAAAGGGAATTAGAGTGAAACAAGTGAAACAGATACACTTTTATCTTTCTTTAGAAACAATATTATTTTGTGGAATCTTTCATGTTATACTTTATAGTTGGCTTTTAATATATAAACTATAACAATCTAGATAGGGATTTTAAAAAAAATTTTGGAGATACATGGACTGACTAGCGTACTTAATTTTTTCTTTGAGTATTGCAAATGGTAGGAATTTTTTGGTTTATATTTTCTCAAAGGCAATTATTTGGATCCCACATTTGTGTATGGTATAAGGTTTTTTTTATACCCATTCTATACTGAGGAATATACAGTGCTGTCATTCTTGGGTTGTTCCAAGACAGTAGATGAGTATATGGGAGGACAAGTGTAGAGTAAAACTGATAAATTCATTGAGTTGTTAGACACATAAGATACTGTTTAAAGCTGATGATTATATAAGAACAGATGCTATATGCATAATCTATCAGAAACCCTGGATTGTATTTTCTTCTTTTAGTCTTGAGGTTGCACTAATCTATAAATATCCTTTTTAGTCATTCTCTGGGGATAAAGAAACATAGTTCAATATATCTGTTAGGAAGGGGAACTTCTTTCATTGTAACAGAAGAGAAAAGCCATGATAATTCGCACACCCCATATAACACACCACATGTAGTTTCTAATGAAAATTGTATTTGAGTGGACTTTCTTCTTGCTAACAAGGACCTTCCAAGTAAAATTTATGCTGGAATTTTACACTGTTACTGGACTTGTTTAATGCCACTGTTTCAGAGCTAGAAGGAAAACTAGATTAATTTCATGGGAGATAGTACTATAAGGTGTTAAAATTCGAAGAAGTGCCATCATATTATGATAAAAATTAATTGAAAGAACACGACAGAGCACATACAAGTGAGGTGTAAGGAAGTGAGCAGATGAGAAAGCTGCAGGCTTAGGTGTCTGAAGAATGAAATTTTGTTAATATTTACACCAAAAATCACAAAGTTTTCCTGTTTTGTTATGTGTGTTGCTTTTTAGCTTAAACTGTGTTGTTTTGTAACAAATTTCTCTTTCCATTCTGGTGCTGGGCTAAAAGAAAAAAATTGTAACTACAATGATAATAAATCCAAAATTATCCTGATGTCCATGTTTTTCCTATAAACTTCTTGCTCTTTGCCAGACAACCTGAATATACAGAATCTGCCAAAAATGTGTACAAACTTCAGGAAAAGAAAAATAGTATGATGTTTTTCAGCAGATGGTGTCACCTTCATATTGGGGACCCTAGAGGATATTGTATATCTCAGAAAACCCACTACACTGCTTGTCCTTAGAGAAGTCGAAAATGCATGTGCAGCAATCTCAACGACCAAGATTACCCAAGCAGCAGTTTACCATGGCAATAAATCTCTGGATGCTAATGGCCATCACTCTGAGGACTTCTTGTAATTGTAGAGGACAAAGGTAACTTGTATTAATCTCATGATGTCTTAATAAATTTAGCATTAAATTATTTATGCTAGTTTTTTTTTCCTGATGTGTATAAATTTTTGATGGACTGTAATTATTATATGATGTATGATATATATATATATATATATATATAGTAATGTATAACTCATTTTCCCCAATGCAATTAAACATGAACTTTAATTGCTCCTAGAATATTTTTATTGCAAATAAAAACATTTCTTCTTGGATCTGGTGTACACAAATCCTACCTGTAAACCTTGAAGTGGTGAAGAAGCGATTCTGGTAACATACGTAATGACGCCAAGGCTGTGTCCAACATCACAGGGCAGCAGGTCCTCATCTCCTCCTGGATCTGCAAAGGACCACCCTGCAGAAAATGCAGGAAAGGTCATCTTATTTTGCTTGAATCCAGTAATGTCAGATGAGACCTTTCTGATGTAAAGAGGCAGTGTTAATGTTGGACAACATAGTGCAGATGCATTATACGCTGATGTTTGGCCTCGCCACCATTCTTCATCTCTCTTTTCAGTAAACGATGTGGATACCTCATGCTGGGTCTTGTTTCCTCCATCAACAAATGGCCATTCCTTCAGAAAAACTGAAACTATCGTGGCTTTTATAACTTTGGAAAACTTGAGGAAACAGCTTGCGTGTAAAAAGTCTGATTTGTAAATTTCTTTTTGCCCTTGCATTTATAACAGTTATAGAAATCAAATTGAAGATAATGGGAATAACAACCCCCAGGCTCTGTCTCTTAGGCTCTAGAGGCCCTTGTGGCTTTGCTGCATTCTGTATAGCCTAGTGACTTGAAGGGGTGGGAGATCCAAAGGGAGAAAGCTGGAAACTCTGGAAGCCCAAAGTGAACCCTGCAATCTCCAGGAGAGTAAGCCCACATTAGTGTCCTAGCAGGTGACATATCACAGGGAGGAGGATCAAAATACCCTGGTTTATGACCATCTTACTCTCTGAACTTAGCACCAGTCAACACTTAGCTGCTGGGAGATCCCTGGAAAGGACAACAAACACTTCAGAAGCCAGGAAATAGCAGAGTCAACTCTAGGAGCTTATTACTGAAATAGTATATAATGTAAAATTGTATACCAGGGAATATCACGCTTTGTGAAGATAAGTTAAAATTTATTTCAAGTTTTCAACAATATATAAATGTGTTCAAAGAATAAAAAGAAAATGAAAACATTTGTAGTGAGTGACTAGAGAGTTAGGTTTAGGAAGAAAGCAAATTTTATTATTTCATTTTTTGTGTGTGTCTTTTTGAGATCAGGGACTCACTATGCTGTTCAGGCCAGGCTTGAGCTCACACTGTAGCCCAAACTAGGCTCGAACTTGCAAGAATCCACCTGCCTCAGTCTCCCAAGTGCTGGGATTACAGACATGCACCACCACACCTGGCTATCACTTCATTTTAATGGCTCATTAAATGTTAAAATTCCGTGTATTAGTCACTTATTCTCAGATAATGTAGGAAGTCATTATTTTTATGTTTAAATATGTGTGGAGACACACCCATTAGGCAATTTGGTAGTGTGTTTCAGTGAAGATTTTCTTCTTTCTTTCTTTCTTTCTTTCTTTCTTTCTTTCTTTCTTTCTTTCTTTTTTTTTTTTGAGACAGGGTCTTGCTATGTAGTTCAGGCTGTCCCTGAAATCACTATGTAGCCCAAAGTGGCCTCTAACTCATAGTGATTCTCCTGCCTCAGCCTCCCAAGTGTTGGGATTACAGGAGTGTGCCACCATGCTAGCACAGTGAAAATTTTCTTAAACTCATCTTTTCCATGTATTTTACTGGTGGTGTTATACATCATAGTGCTACCATCTCCAACAATTTTATGTAATTTTCTATATGTTTTGTTTGAAATGTTGCTGTATTTCTACTTTTAATTTACACACAATTTCTTTCATCTAGTTTATTATTCCATTATGCTCTTGCTTTAATGTAATCACAAATCATTTTCTTGCAAGTCAGCTCTCTCCTGGTGCTGGGCTGGGTGCCAGGGCTTCTAAGAAGATACTGTTTTGATACTGATGTTTGCCATGATGCTTTCTTTAACTAGACTGAAAAGCCTCAGGGGCAGAAATTACGTGCAAACACTGCAGTGCATTTGATATCTAAAGGAGGCTACAGTAGGATGATTGTGGGAGCTGGGAGTGTCACAGAAGAGGGAGACAAACAAGTGGCCAGGTAATGAGATCATTTTTGACATTGATTTTAAATTCAAAGAGTCATTGAAGGATTTTAACAGGGGAGAAAAGATGTAAGTTAGAATTTTTGAGGATAATCTGGCCACTTGTGGAGGCTATATTAGGTAGGGGTGAGTAGATACAATTTGAAATTTCAATGTTGTAGAAAGTCTTTGTGTTTTATGACTCTTGTACTATGGAATAAGCAGGCAACGCCAACCTAGTATGTTAAATAAAAATAAAATGAAATAATAGAATAAATCCATGAGTATAAAATGATATCACCTAAGGCCATAAATATCCAAACCAATGTAAGTGGTAAGAATCTAAAATGCTTTATTTGCATAAGAAATGATATTTAAAACAAGAGGTACTTTAAGGGCCTACAAGTTTACTTAAATCACTGTAGGAAAACAGACAAATTCTAGCTAAAATCAGTATTTGACCAACCATTTCATGAAATATTTTGCTTTTTTGTTCTAAAGAAATTAATGTGTAAGCCCAGTAAGATACAAAAAGACATATTAATGCAACTAATGAAAAGTTGAAAGACAGTCTTAAGGACTGTAGCTCAATGGTGCAGTGCCTGCCTGACAAGTGTGAGGTCCTGAGTTTGATTCCCTGTGCCCTCCTCAAAACAAGTCTCCCCCCCAATAAATAAAAGAATAAATAAAAAGAGATAGTCTTAGAAAATTAAATGAATAAAACAAAAAATGAAGTCTAAAAGCTATGGTTGCTTTTTAGGATGGATTTAAACATGTGTAAGACTACCAAAAGTTATCGCAGTAATTTAAAGTTGATTTAAGCAGTGAATAGACTACTGTGTGGAAGGTGCTCCCGAAATTCAGGTTAATAGATAAATTAAAGACTATCATGTGAGACTGTAAGCTTTATTCTTCATACTTCCAAAAAACCCTTTTTTTAAGTTCTAGGAGAAAGAATGCTTTTTGTAAATTTATAAGAAGTGCTATTTGCTGTCAGTTCACCTCATGTGTCTGAAAGATTTCACTTCTGACTTTGTAATTTTCTATCATAACCACCAGATGGCAGCAATACACAAGTCAAGGTCTAAAATCAGGCCCCTTAAATTTGAAAAACTGCAGGTCAGGATAAATTAATAAATGTAGTCTATTTGCATAAACTGCCATTCTAAATATTGGTAGACTATTACTGCTCCAAATTTAGCAAAATTTCAGTAGTTTTAAAAATGGCAGTACTTTTCGAGCCAAAGATTCTTCTAGAAATCTATATTCAGAAAATAATACATGAGGACCAAACATTCACAATATTCAGATTTTTTAACCTCAAAATTAGATAATGTACTGGTAAGACTTTGCACTGTGGCTTTAGAGAGGATTTGGGGGAACTCTGTCTTCTTATGAGTTTCTGTTGAGAGTCTGATTTAGGGCTCTCTACTTGTCACACATCAAAGATACGATTCTGACCTCTGACCTGCAGGACACTGGGCAATTGTTTGGAAAGCTGATGTGGGACAGGACACGCCTCCATGAGCATGCAGCATGAGAACCTTCTTAGCTAGGCTGCACAATGGTGCTGGAGCTTAGTGGCTCTCTTCTCCTTACCCACGGTTTGTTCCCTCCAGAAAACTCCAAGTCTGTGTACATTCCCACCCTTTTAGAGCAACTTCTTCTCTCCTCATTTATCTCTTGATATCACAGTGAGCCCCTATCAGTTATCTGGAAACAAAAATATAACTTATTCTAACTTTGTCCTTGCCTTAACAATTAAATTTTGGGCATGATTTGAATGCACAAATCTTGTAAAGAATAAAGTGAATTTATTCTTATAATTTTGAATGTAAAGAATAAAGTGATTTTGTGGAAAGGCCATTTTTGGATGGAAGATTTGACAAAACATTTTTTATTGTTGATTTCAGAAAAGCCAAATGAAAATAAATACAAAATTTACCTTCTATTTTTTGCCTGTAAAAGTATAAATACCACAATATACTGCATAAATGCATAGATATACACTTACCACATGTCTTTCTGTGAGTCACTAAATGTCCCTAAATCGCAGATATTTTAATCTAAAAAATTAGGATAACTATCTAATTTTTTGAGAGTTAAAGTAATTTATGTAAAACAGATACAAGTCTCAAACAAAACAAACAAGTCACCCAAAATCGAGTCCCATAAAACAGTATTTAGGACATGAATTTTCTACATATTTGCTGGACTCAGCTGGTAAATAATGAAACACAAATGAAAGTGCAAAATATTTGCCCTCTCCAAAAAAACAAAAACTGAAAGATTGTTTCATACTCATTTCTGAAGACGGTCAATAATAAATTAATTATTTTCTCAGTTTTAGTTAAAGAAAAACCCCAACAAAATCCAATGAAGTAAGCACCTCACAAAATTATAGTTAAGTTTCTGTCAGAAAGTTAAGTTTCTGTCACTGTGAGAAATTGTTGACACTCTAAAAAATTAAAAAACATAAATCTTGACACTAGCACATTTTAAAAATCAGTTACATTAATGTCATATTCGCAGACAACTGTTAGAATAAACATCCTGGGAGAATCCACATGAAGAAGGCCAAATTTAAAGGCAGCCAAGAATTTAAATGTAAATCTTGGATCAGTATTATTTTTAAAAATCAAATGTTGCCGTTTCTGATGGATGAAAGGGGCAAGGGGAGAGGCTGTTGTCAAGGTTACCTGCTCACCTTGTGCAATGTCCACTGTGCTGGCCCTGGAGTATAGTAACTGAGCTGAGGCTCGAGGCTTCCTGTGTGGTTTCAGCTGTTACCCCAGAAACTTCAGCCATTTCTCCTCCTCTGCTGGGCAACATATGTTGTTAACCTCTCAGGAAGTATCTGAATCTATTTTTATGTCTTATTTTTATAGAATCTCTAGGATGTTTTATAACTGACTTTTGATCCTTAGGATAGTATATGTTTGAGTTGGCATGGACAAATAGCAAGTAATCTAGAGCTCACTTTTGCTATTGAACTGTATTTTACTACTAGTTTAAATATGCTTTGACAAAACAATATCAAATGGGGAACCTTTTAGAAGCCAAGTGCCCAAACTTCAACCCCAAACTAATTTACTTATTGCAAAGTAAGGTTTCAGTCTAGAAAAAAAACAGCTCATACATTAACATATTTTGTCTTAAAAGAAAAAAGACAACAGTACAGCTTTCAATGATACAAACTACTTTTATTGAAAGGTAAAAGTCTGCATTTGGTGTGCTTTCGCAGAGTGCGATCTTTGCTGTTGTATGCATGCTGGTAATTTGTCAAACCTTGGCTCACACTTTTGTTAGTTTGAGAGCAACACATGTAGCACTCATGTCTATGTTAATCTGTTTCCTGTGTCATGTTTGATATAATTCAAAGCTGACAACAGCTGCTCATAGGAATAAGATGATCTAAACAAAGTAAGAAAAGCAATCCCAAGTGCTTTCATTGACTTAAAATTATTTGAATGTCATTACCTGGCACTGTTACTCCTTTCTGAGCATGGAAGTGGTCCCTATATACAATGTTATCCAAATTGTGCTAGATCCCAAGTCTATCTGCACATTTTGCAGATTTTGGAAAGTCACTCATTCAAAAATTTTGCAGATTTTAGCAAATCTGCAGATTTTGGAAAGTCACTCATTCAAAAATACAGGAATTTTTCTTCAATTTAATTTATTTTTTATTTTTCTATTATACCGTTTTTATTGTTCCTTCATCAGGATTTTGGAGGCTTGAGTATTCTTTCTTTTAGTTTATTTTTTCCCCTTTTTCTCTCTTTCCCCTTTGAGTTTTTCTTTTCCTTTACATTTTTCTTTTATTTCCAATTTTTGCATTCTGTTTACCTTTCTCTTATTCATTCTTTCTTGTGACTATTGTCTATTCCTATTAATTTCCTTTTATTCCTGCTATCTTACTTCATTTTCTTCCTCATATTCAATAGATTAATTTAAATTTTACTTTTTTGTTCTCTGGTTCCCAACCTTTTATCTTTCCTAGTATAATTATTAAAATTTAAGAATCTCTAGATAGCTAATTAACTTTATACTATTGTTATTGAATACTGTTCTATTGTTAGTAGAGGTAAATTTGCTCCATTTAGTAAATATTTACTGTAGGTCAATATTTGGTTTATCATAGTACTCATAATATAATTATAGAAATCTTTTCTTTGGTTAAGGGTGCTGAGTATTAGTCCTTAGGGTTTGTCAACACTTAGTTTATATTTAACATTATAACTGACGCTGATTTTACTATCACCTAGGTGACATAGCTGTTATTAACTGGTTTTCATGGAATGCTAATATCTGGATTGTTTTTGGTTTTAACAATACTGTGACCTATTTCTGGAAAACTGGGTGCTGGGTTAAGTATTCTACAGTCTCTCATCTGAAGTAGATGGAGGTATTGGATCCTAGAATAGAGTCAAAGGCCAATAGTTAGCCATGCCTAGAGGATATCACTGGAAAATAGGCACTAATTAGGGAGGCTTCTATATTAGAAACAAAGCTTTCTACTAAAGTCAACTCACAAACCTCAGTACACACACACACACACACACACACACACACACACACACACACACACGGACATAAGCTAACAGAATGCTTCCACAATCCCCCAACTCTTCCAAAGTTGACCTATAGAGCATCAGAGGGGAGGAAAAAAAAGCCACACATCCAAATTATTTGAAATGTCAGGGGAGATAACAAAACATAAATAGGGGCATTTGCTAAGGTTACAGTAAATATAGATAAAAAAATTGGACTAAATAAAAAATTATTAGTGAGTCTATAAAAGACACTAAAAAAGATAGAAGAGCTAAAAAAATGATAGAAGATGAACTACCAGCATGGAAAAAGAATTAGAGTCCATAAAAAGGCCCAAAATAGAAATTCAAAATTCTATCAAAAGTATGGCCAGCAGAAGTGACCAAGGTGAGGAAAAAGTGTCAGAATAAAAGACAGGGCTGTTGGCAGTGATTCACTAATGAAAGAAACCTAAGAAACAATGCAACAACATGGAAATTCAATACAACAGCTCCTACACAACACAAAGAAGACAAATCAAAGATTATTTGAAATTAGTGGAAAATCAGAAGACAGCATAAATGGCACAAAAAATCTATTTACTGAAATAACAGCAAAAACTTTCCAAATAAGGGAAAATAACATAATGCACAGTTAAGTCAGGCATGCAGAACCCCAAATAGGCACAGTCAGAAAAGAACCATACTACAATGCTTTATTGTCAAAATTCTAAAAGCTCAATACAAGATCTGACTCTTAAAAGTAGTTAGAAAAAAGTAATTAACTATTTATGAAGGGAAACCCATTATAATTACAGCAGACTTCTCAATACAAGCCTTAAAAGTTGGAAGAGCTTGGAGTGAAATGTTTCAAGCCCTAACGTTGAATAATTTCCAATCCAGGCTGGTAGAAGAAACTATTTTTCATAATTGATTGAGAAACGTGATATTTCCGTGATAAAGAGTACTTCAATAAATTTATAATCACCAAACCAGTATTCTAAAATATCATCAAAGATACTCTAAAAAACCTAATAATGACAAAAGTTCTAACAGAATGAATACATAAGGTAGGGAGAACAGTTAAGGAGAAGGGAAAGAGAGATTCAGCACCAGGAAAATAGGACAATGATAGGAATAAAATCAATATTTACTAATAAGAACTCTCAGTGTGAATGGTCTCAATTCCCCAATCAAAATACATAGATTGGCAGAATGGATCAAGAAACAAAATCCAACAGTATGCTATATATAAGAAATATATGTAATTCAAAATCAAAGTATGGAAAATATTTCATGTAACAGAAAGCTTTAACAAACAGGTATAGATATCCTATATTCAGCCAAAGTAGATTGTAATCCAAAAATGATCAAAAAGGGAAAATATGATCAGTACATATTTGTTAAAGAAATAATCCAACAGGAAAGGATAACAATTACTAACATATATGCACCAAACAATAATATACCCATCTTTATGAAACAGGTATTACTGGCCATAAAAGACTAGATAAATGTAAACACAATTATAGTAAGGACTTCTATATCCAACATCACAAATAGATATATCAACTAGGCCAAAAAAGTCAACAAAGAAATATCAAGAGTTGGAAAAAAACCTTTCAACAAATGGACTTAATAGATATAGATTATCACATCAACAATAGCAGAATATAAATTTTTTTCAGCAATACATGAAACTTTCTCTGAAAGAAAGCACATACTTAGCCAAGAAAGTAACCTTAAGTAAATGTAAAAGAATTGAAATTATACCATGCTTATTGTCTTCACCTAGTTTGACATCAGAACTAGTATAATTCTCAGAAACAAAGAAAACCTACTTGCCGCAGATGGTGGCTGTCACTTTTGTTGCTGTGACATACACATAATTGCCATCTATATATTTGACTCAGATTTTTTTGTCACAAATAGGATTTTATTTAACAATATTAAAAACCTGGATTTTAAACAGAATTTTGAGGTGGTGGTTCACATCTATCAGCTTGTTCAACTTTAGCTCTAGTTTCAAAACTCAATAACTTTTCCAGAGTTACTGCCTTCACCTTGAAGCTCCCTGAGTTTTCTCAATTCAAACTTGGGCTTCTTCAGCATTTTTGCTTTTCTGACAAAGACATCATGAAGAGGATAAATAGACTGGCAAGCCTTTTCTATGTCTTTCCCAATGCTGTCTGGAATCAGTTTATTGATCACTTCCTTCAAATCATTTGTCTGCATCTCTCATGATTTCCATCACCTTCTTGCAGATTTGGTGGACCTGTTCCTGAGCATAAGAGCTCTCCTATATCTGATTGTTGAGTTTTTTTTTTAAAGTAAGGCCAGTACAGAACAAATGAGGCAAATAACCATCACTAGTCTTGGCATTAGCATGAGCTTTGATCATAGTCTGCCATTTTTTGACCATGAAACACATTTTGTCATGGCTGAGATCCATGCTGTGGAAATTTGTCAGGCAGTTTTTGCCCTGAACATCTTCAGTAATTTGCTTGAATTTTCTAAAGGCAGCTTCATCATTCTGCAGATCTGCAAGGCTCACTTCAAACACATGACTTTTGAGCACATCAGATGTAGTTTTGGTTCCTTGAGTCCAGTGATTAGTGTTTTCCAAATATTTCTTAGGTTGAACATGGCAGGTGTCTTCATATTGTACCAGACTTTTTTAGAAAATGGATCAACCACTTTTTACTTGATTCCCTTTTTGCAGCCTTTTGTAAGGTGCTTGTTCTTGCTTACTGCCCTGGTGCTGCTCAGAGAGCCAAAAGGTGACCCCCCTAGATTTTTGTTAATAAGGGAAAATATGAGCTTATATTATTTTTTTTTACAGAAGAAGAGATCCTAAAGTGATTTTCCATGAATTAAGACATATTATTTTCTAGTCATAGATAAAGGAAAGCAAAAAAAAAAAAGAGTGAATAATCTATTTTCCATAAAAAATGTATGATAGAGATATTATATCTGGTAATACTAAAAAAAAAAGAGAAAACTTTGCCTGTTAAAATAGCAATAACAAATATTAGTAACATTCAAAAATATACCTCAGTTCATGAATTTAATTAAATTCATGATTTCATGTCTAGATGTCCTCCCAAAGCTTCATGAAGTCATAGGTGGGACTTTTTCAGACATGGCTGAATCTAGAGTGTATGACTGATTCATGGTGCAATGCTAGGATTAAGGGTAGTTGAATACTAAATCAGCACTCTGATTTGTTCAGCACTGTCCTAATCCCAGTAGTATGATTCCAGCAGCCTGGGACAGAAAAAAGCTTGTCTTCTTCCTCCCTTGTTGCTTTTGCTACCTTTTGCCTTTCATGAAATGTTCTTTCATGAGAAGCCATCCTACTTGCAGCCATCTGACTATGGACTGAAACCTCTACAAAATGTGAGCTAAGAAGGAAAACAAGATGGCCAATCAGTGAGCAACAAAAAACAGAGCCTTCCAGGAGAAACAACTCATACACCAGAATAAAATACCCTGGAGAGACCCAGACAGAGGGAGATGGATCCTCTTGACACAGGAAGAAATTAACATGTAAAAAAGCTCATCAAATACGTTGGGACTACAACTGGAACAGCTGGACACAGTGTTTTCGCTGCAACCTGCCAATTTTGCAGCAGACTGAATTTACACCAGCCTGAATCCACCATGGCTGGCAGAGCTGCCCAAACTCATTCCCACCAAGACTCATGGGAAGCAGAGCAGTGCTGAAGTTGGGGGTTGGTGAGCCCGATGGAGAGTGGAGCTGGCAAAGGGACTTTCATTAATCCACAATCAGTGCTGGGATTGGGACACCCCCCCACACACAGGAAGGATGAGATCAAATGGGTGACATGTTGGAATCTGGCAGGAGGAGCCTGAACTGGGAGCAACAGTGACTTCAGTTGGTTCCTCCCTCCCCAAAGCAGATTCATGGGATTTGTTTGGACTGGGTTGTGCCCCTGACTGGGACCCAATGAGCCATCCCAAATCGATTCCCTGCACCTAGCAAGCACTAACCAGGGGAAGGCCTCTGCAGTTTGGTTGGCCCAGTGGGGAGGGGCAGGCTTAGGCAGCCTCTGCTTGCACCTCAGTGATAAGAGCAGTCAGGAGAGGGGGAGGACCCTCGCAAATGTGCTTCAGAGGAGGCATGGCCAACAGGAAAGGGGGCTGGGACCTGCAATGTGACCTGTGTGGAGGAAGCTGGAACAGGAGAGAGAGGCAGGAAGAGGCCCCCAGCCCAGAACCCTGAGAGCTCTGATCCAGGAGAGGGAAAAACAAGGGTAACTGAGGGCAGCAAACATGCAACAGCATGCATGGCTTCAATGGACATTAAAATATATCTTCTAGACCTTGTAGATGAGCTCAAAACTGAAATATTAAATCAGGTAAAGCAAGATATGAGTAGAGTAATTAAAGAAATGCTCTCAGGGAGCATCACTCAGGAAGATACAGACAGTGGAAGGGAAAACAAAAAAAGGAGAGAAACATTCAATAAAGAATATAAATAAAATATAGAATACATGAAGCAGATTCAAAGAGACTACCAGGAAATTAAAAAATAAATTGAAAGCTGGCAAAACACCTTAAAAGAAACTAAGGATAGACTATCAAAACTTGAAGACAAGTTTGCAGCTTGTGATCATGAAAGGAAAGATCTCTTAAAAATAACAATGAAACAGGCAGTAACAATACAAAGGCTAGAAGATGATACAAGAATCTACAATTTAAAAATAAGAAATGTGAATGAAGAAGCAGGAATAAATACAGGTGAATTACAAAGGCTATTTATGGAAATAATTAAGGAAAACTTCCCAAGTATGAGAAAAGAAAATGACATTCAGTTGTGTGAGGTATACAGAACCCCAGCCACCTACAACCAAAACAGAGTTACACCCAGACATACAATAATCAAGATACCAGAAATTCAATATAAAAACAGAATATTAAAAGCCGTCAGAGAAAAGAAACAGATTGCCTATAAAGGTAAGCTCATCAGGATCACGGCTGACTTCTCCACACAGACCATCAGATCAAGAAGAGCTTGGAGTGAAATATTCCAAGCCCTGAAAGAAAATAAACTCCAGCCCAGATTGGTGTACCCTGCAAAACTGTCAGTAGAAATTAATGGAGAAACAAGATGCTTCCATGACAAAGAGGAACTGGGCGAGTTTGTGACCACCAACCCAACCCTACAGAGAATACTGAAGCACATTCTAGAGAGAGAGAAAAAAATACCAGGATTTTAGGAACAGTGGCAGAAAGGCCTCAGTGAGTGAGGCAGGCAGTAGAATGAAGGAGAAAAGTAGACAAACAGGCAGAAAAATAGCTTAGCAGAAATGAGGCAGGGAAGGTTGGCTATAATCTCTGACATAGATGGCCTTGATACACTATATTGTTAATAGTGCACCAGGATTTAAAAACCTACATTACTCATACTACTCTGCTCAGATGTATTATATTCTGTTCCAGTCATTCTACCTGTACTAGATTTGAGGGTACAAACAGTAATCCCAAAAATAACAGGATATAGTACAGTAATCATCCTTAATTTCCTATTAAGTCAATCTAAAGCTCTGTAAAACCTACACTGTTTTACCATAACTGATGGTAATCAAATCTGGTTTGTTAGATCACTGTTTTGTGTTGATAGATTTTATTCAAAGCTGTTATGATTGATGGTATCAAGTCTGAGAGTATAGGCAACTGCACTGAAGATGACAAGATTCACTAGAATATCTACTCTGGTTTGATTATTACCTGCCTTTGAAGTTTTATATTGTAAATGTTTTATTTTTTACTAAAATTGCTATATTCAATTTACTAAAATTGCTATATTCAATTATACTGCTATATTCATTTATGCCTGATGATATAGGCAATTCTATTGAAGATAATAAACAATACAGCAATCATTGTAGATCACCTTGTACTGTGGTTTTATATGACTTTTTGGTTTCATGTTTTTATAGGAACTTGTTTTGTTTTGTCTTGCTAAGTTTTGTTTTTCCCTCTAATACAGAAAGTATAGAAATACATATAGAGACTCATGTATGCGTAGCCATTTACACTCTCACTGTTTGAATATCTACTTTGAATGATTTAATTTTGTAACTTGAACAACTATTTCTAAGAAGACAATATGTAATTTATCAACTAGTGATTTCTTATTGTTTATCTTTTTTCTGGAATTCTGTATTATCTCTACCCTTTACATGCTTTTTTTTCTCTTTAAATAAAAATTAAAAAAAATGTGAGCTAAATAAACCTTTCATCTCTTAACTTGTGGGTGTTAAGATATTTTGTCTCAGCAATGAAAAAAAGTAACTAGGACATGAAACAAATTGGTCAAGAACTGAATTCAATTTCCCTATAAGGTCTAATACAGTTTGTGAATAGAATCAAAATTTTTCAAATGCTTCTATTATTCATGTGAAGAAGAGTTTGTGAACCAAGGCATTACTGTATGTAATTATAACTGTGCAAGCTATTTTACAGCAGTTGTACAAAGTGTATATTCACATCTCTGAAGATTTCAAAAGTACATACTATTGGACAAAGAGTGTCTCTTCTAGTGTCTAACATATAGACATATTCAAATATATTCATATATATGTATGTATATGGAAAGTCCAATATAGGATTATTTATAGCAAATGCAAGGAAAAATGTATAGAAAGATACAAATAAATAGTTTATGCTGGAGAATAGAGGAGAATTGGGTGCTAGGGTTGTGGAGTCAGTTTTTATTCAAAATGCTTCTAAATTCTTTTTCTTCTTAAAAATATATGTATACACATATACATATATATATCAGTTGATTTAATATTAAACAAAAGTAAGCTTATACAAATTAAAAAGAGGAGGAACAGTCCATTACTGACATGTTAGATCATATTCTAACTTGTAAAATGAATTTCCTAATTGGTTTATAGCATACAAAACTATTGTTAGGTATGTTTCTGCTAAATAACATATTTTGGAAGTGGGAGATTTGAGGTACAGGACACAAGGTAAGATGTATAGCAGCCAAGTGGTATCATTATCTGTGTAGTCTGGAACATCATAGCTAACAGGCATATTTTAAAGCAAATGTTTGTCTTTTGGAGAAAGCACTGCTGCCTGGAGGGTTTCTAGAACATTTTATTATTGTCTTTATGTTAAAAATCTACTCTTTGAAAGCAGTCAGTTGTTAGCAAAGAAACAGAAGAATCCAAAATCATTGCTTTCCTACTTGTACTTAGAAGGGGATAAATCAGCTTTGCTTTACAGGTGATAGAGAAAGGAATCTGACATCCTGGAGAACTGCTTTTGAAAATCATTCAAATAATGCAACTGACATTGGTGTTGATTTTTAATTATTAGTGCTACATATTTATGGTGGATTAATTACTGGTCAACTTAGAACACCCATCCAACCTGAGTCAGTGTGATTTTGGATGTAGAAGGCCCAGCTGAGGATTGTTTTACTAACAGCACAAATGGAGAACAGGAGGGGAAGAAGGCAAGTTGTTGCTGGAGAAGCTTGTGATGCTGGTTTTCCTGTGCAACAAGAACTCAGCTGTTCTCATCAGCAGAGGAACTCTAGTTCTTGCTGTTGCTGAAGATGGCTGTTCTTCAGGGGAGCTCTGATCCTTACCTTGACTGTTGCTTCCTGGTTCCAGTGCAGATCCCTCAGCCTGGTGGAACAGATCCTTCACACTGCTGGTGCAGACTTTCTACCATGACCTTTAGACTTTCCCAGTTCAGATCCTTGGTACAGAATTGCATGAGATATTGTCATGGGCTCTAGGCCCCTAGCTGGACTCATGGACAACACTTCCATGGGTTCTAGCTCTTCAGCTGGACTCGTGCTGAACACCGCTGTGGGATCCAGGCCTTCAGCTGAATTCTTTGGGTCTCTCGTGTGTGGACAGATTGCCTGCACTCTTTTGCATTTGACTCTTAGAGTGACTATTATAAAATAATCCTGTAAGTTATGTGTCCTGTATTAAATTGTTTCAGACAGTGACTACAACACTGAAAGTGTTCTCAGTTCTGATTCCCATAGGTATTCTGCCCAGGTGTGGTGGTACACATCTGTAATCCTAGCTCTTGGAGGCTGAGGCAGGAGGATGGCTGTGAGTTTGAGGTCAGCCAGGGCTACATAGCAAGATATTCTGAAAATCAGTGTACAGTGGAACCAGCAGCCTTAGATTCTTTATTAGTATATGCCAGACCTGTTTTCAACTCTGGGTGGGCTGTTTCTTTTGTAATGGTTTTGGGTGGCAGGTGGGAAAATTAACACACACCTTCTATGAGCATGAAGCAAAAATAAATACTGTGATGCTCACTGCAAGTTCAAGGCCAGCCTGGGTGCCATAGTGAATTCAAGGTGAGCTTGAAGGCCATGGGCTCTAGGTCTTCAGGTGGAATCATACTGGACATTGCCATAGAAATCCAAGCCCTTGCTAGACTCTTTAGTTCTCTAGTGTGTGGACAGATCTCTTGCACTCTTACGCATTTGACTTTTTGGGTGAATATTATAAAAAATCCTATAAATTATATGTCTTGTATTAAATCTACTCCCTTGAAAACCCTGATTAAATGAAATTTGGAAGAATTAACAAAATTAAAAAAAATTTAAACTATTGACACATTGGAAGCCCTTTAGTTTGTGCAGATCAATGTGGTTGATATGGAAAAAAATGCTTTTGTTTCTAACTAGCACCTACTTTGAGGGTTAATTGGAGCATGTACCTCCCATTGACTTAAATAATTTTTAAACATTTCTTTGACAAGGTGTGGTTTCAACCAATGGAACAGATGATGTTGACTTTGATGCTTTAAAAATCCTACATTCAAACCCATTAAACATTTTAGGCTGTTCTGTTTCTGCTTCTGTCTAAATTATCATTATCTAAAGAAAAATTTTGTTGCCTCAGACAATTGAAATAGAAGACAAGAAAAAAGTGGAAATTGCTATTTTTGAATCACTCAACCCAATACTGTATGTATTTATGTTTGTTATAATCTATCAGATATTCTGAACCTCCTGTTATTACCACTATATGTATTGTTAAAAGACAATGCTTTGACACAGTTTGGAATTCCTCTGTTTTTATTTTTTTTATCACAATAAAAACACCTTATCTTTATTTACTAAACATTGTAAATCATGCCAAGCAGAATACAGATATGTGTTTCACTTTTTATTTTTACAGTTCTTAAAATTTTGTTTTCAACTGTTTCCTACTTTAATGAGACCCTAAGATGATCAGTCTTCCCATTCTTCAAGCTTTATGTTAGCTGCTAAAACTGAACTGCTGATTGATCCATTAAATGCCCCAAAACTTATGATTTTGGTCTCTATGGTTTTGGTGTGAAACACTGACTCCAGTGGAAACATTGAATATCATATGATCACTGACGGTTTTCTTCTGTTAAATTCTCTGCTGGTCATTGGTACCATCAACAAACCCCTCCTAGTTTCAAAGCAGAGGTGAAAAGCAAGCAGAGATAGCAAACCTTGCTGGGTTCCAGACTAAGCTTGTCCTCCAGCTGGTGAACACCCATATCACGAACAAGGTAATAATATGCGGCACTGTGGTTGTGTGACCTAGACCTTCACTCTCACAATGTCCATAGAATTTGGCAAGCAGAGTAGAAAGTTAAGAGGGTTTTGAATTATTTCAGGAGACAACTGAATTTATGATTCTTGTTAGTACCTCAGATTAACCTTATTTTAGAGGTGAAGAGTAAATGGAACCAAATAAGAGTGTGCAAAAATATTTACCATGTAGATGATGATTTTTGAATTCTCAGATTTTTTAAAAAAAAATTTTATTTAAAGAGGGGGGAAGCAAAACAGAAAAAAGGGTAGAAACAATACAGAATTTCAAAAAAAGTAAACAGTAAGAAATCACTATTTGATACATTACATATTGTCTTCTTGGTTATAGTTGTTCAAGTTACAAAATTAAAGCATACAAAGTGGACATTCAAACAGTGAGGCTGCAAACAGTTCTGTTCACCAATCCAACAAAAACTTAGTAACACAGTTATCAATCCTACACACTTAAGTATACATACAGTTATCTATTTTAGAGCACTTTATTTTCCTCCTCTTCTTTTTTAAAAAAAATTTTTTTTATTTAAAGAAAAAATTTTGAAACAGAAAGAGGGTAGAATCAATATAAAATCTCAAAAACAAAGCAAAACAGAAAACCAAAAATAGTAACCAGTAAAAAATCACTAGTTGATAATTACATAATTTCCTGTTAGATGTAGTTGTTCAAGTTACAAAAGTAAAGTCCACAAAGTGGACATTCAAACAGTGAGACTGCAGTCAGTTTTGCTCATCCACCCAACTAAAACTTTAGCAACATGGTTATTAATTCCACACACTCAAACATACATGCAGTTATATCCTTTAGAATACTCTCTTTTCCTTTTTTTTCTTTACAATAACTGTAATCCTTTCTTGTAAACTACTTAAATGTTCTACACATGTATAAGTCTCTACACATATACCTAATGTGTACCTAATGTGTATACCTAAAGGTATATACATATACCTTTCTGTATTAGAGGGAGAAACAAATAAAAACAAGCCAGCAATACAAATTCCTAGAGAAACATGAAATGAAAAGAACATACAAAAACACATTAGGTGATCTATGGTAGTTAATGTGATGTCTCTTGTTATTTTCAATAGAATTGTCTGTATCATCAAATATAATATAAACTTAGCATTGCTTTACACTATTAATAAAATCTAAACATTGGAGACATTATAGGACTTCAAAGGCAGTTAACAATCAAACCAGAATGGGTATCCTATTGAATCCTGTCATCTTCAGAGTAGTTGCCCCTACTCTCAGACTCGACACTCTCAAGCATACCAGATTCAAATAAAATCAGTC